>JALPQI010007519.1:0-53840 GCA_025490895.1 Thaumatotibia leucotreta | reverse complement strand
TAATATTAATTATAGAAACTTTAGGTTCATGGGGCCCCAGCGCACGCAAATTGTTTGCTAAGATCGCGAAACGTCTGGTTGACGTAAATAAAGACCGAAGAGCTGGCGACTTCCTCGCACAACGCATCAGTATTGCGATACAGCGACGAAATGCCGCCAGCATCCTCGGAATAATGCCACAAGGGCCAATCTTAGATATAGGTTAGGTTAAGTAGATTAGTTAAATTTAATCTATGTACATAAATGATAGCTTTTAAAAAAATATATTTAAAAAATTATAATGTAGCCACATTACTGTTGTTGATTACGTATTACTTGTTCGTAGGTTGCAATGAAAACTTAGTCTGAACTCTGAATTAAGCAATTTACGTTCATGTGCCTTACGTAGTACCGCCGTAAAATTCCCATTTATCAAACCGAGCAGAAAAAACTAGTATCCAGACCCCGCCATCATATAACTCTCGATCGGGTAACCTACCCGCAAAATTATCAGTTTCCAACCGACTGCCTCCCAGGGCCGTTACCTGCCAGCACTGCCAGGTATGATTTAACCCCAAGAGTTACTAGCTCGGAGATAAAGAACCTAGGATTTATCAAGAATTAAAGACAAAATGAGAATGACTAAAAGATTTTTCCGTTCAGAAATCTTTATGTAATTTTTACGACAGCTAAGTTCTTGTAGGTATATTTTTTAATAAATTAAAAGTGGTATCGTCGTCATCATCATCTCAGATGGAAGACGTCACATAGGCCTCCCTCAGTGATTGCCACAGTGACCTGTCCTGCGTCACCCGTCTGCAGCGCAACCTTGCGAAAAATATATAATTAAATAAAAACACGTCCACGGGAGGCAATACTCGTAATATAACATTTGTATACATAACAACTTGCCGTGTGGTGACGGCAGTAAGAATACATTTGTCACCACCCCAACTCCTCCCGCGGGTGTCGTAAGAGTCGACTATGGGATTGAAGTGTCACTGACTATTCTACAAGATTAATGATGGGCAGCAGCGTAATCATAGTGGACACATTACTGCGATCGCCAATCCGTTTGTCCAGCGTAGCGATTATGGGCATTTACTTCCTAAAACGTCTATACACATAGTTAATAGGAGAAGCCTACGTCCAGCAGTGGACTAACATAGACTGATGATGATGATACATAACAACAACATTTTAGGTCCCAGCTTGCGTTCTACGTGTTATATGTTATAGTTTATACACGGTCTAACAAGAGAAAACCTGTATTACTTTATTTGCTGCTTACGATCTCAGAAATACTCTGGTAAAGTTATTCAGTGTACTCGTGTCACACCGTGTATAATGTCATATCGATTCCAATAAATCATTTTGCTAACTTTACCCTATTGTTTTTTAATGTGGCGTCTTACATTGTATAATAATATATCTTCAATAGCACTTATTGAGATTAATATTTATGTTGCGCAAGTACCAAGTAGATACTTAATTGTATCCTTGACTTTATACAAAGGTGTAATTGATTACGTTTATTGCTATGAAGAAAATGCAATTACTTTCTGTATTTACTTATTTTCGCTTTGTACTCGTAGAACAAGCAGGTATAGTAACGATTGCATTTCGATGTAAATTGCCTTATCATAATTTTATCGGAGCGAACAAAATTACAACAAATATCTGAATGCGAAATATTTTTAGATTTTATTATTTTGAACACTATACTCGTACATATTGTGACTTATCATTTTGGCTTTTCATTTGAATGATACGTATCGTACGTTGCGTCTATCTATACGCATAGTTATAGGAGTGGCTTACGTCCAGCAGTGGACTCATTTGTAGGCTGATGATGTAAATATCGTCGGTTGTAATATGAATGAATGTAACCACCAAAATGACGAAGTTGAATTAAGTATACCGTTTAACTGCTCTATCAAACGGTGTATACAAGGTGGAAGTCCACGAGGGACCTTTACGGAAATGGGAGATAGTTAAGGCTATACTGAGCGACTTTTACTATGGGACCAACCTCGAAATCGTAAAAAAAAAAAACTTATCCATACAAAAAGGAACGGCATGTATACACACAATGTATGAAAGTCATTTTTTTTTACGATTTCGGGGTTGGTCCCATAGTAAAAGTTGCTCAGTGTAGCCTTAACTATCTCCCATTTCCGTAAAGGTCCCTCGTCGACTTCCACCTTGTATAAAATTTTGTTATCTAGAAAAAAATATCGTATATGTTAACAAAAGTTTTGCCATTTTATTTCTATGTATTTATAAACGTAAGTACGAATTTGTAAGTACAAAATGTGTCCTTCCTAATGTACTCACCGCATATTTATAAATGTCAATGCTGTAAGTGCCATCTGTATTGTATGGTTCATAATCAATTCGGTTTCAATTTGTGAGTAACACAAAATTACGAAATCCGTTTTTGATAATTTTCATTAAATTATTAACATCCAAAATTTTTTTATATATTTAGCTTAAGCACCAGCCATTCCCGGAACTGCAACTGTGGTCGCAATTAGTAACTGTGTGTCAAATACACCTCTTAAAAATAAAACAAACAAGATAAACATCATTTCAATATGATAATTAACTAAAAAGATACAACATACTTTATAAATGTCAAATTCGTTTTTGGGCCCTCCTGAAAAATCGTCATTTAGTAGTTGTAGTAGTACCTGTTTGTATTGTTACCTAGGTATACATATATTTATCGATGCTAAATAGGTACCAAGCATTGCTGTACTGTAAAGTATCGTTATTTTACGTACAAAAAAAGGAAAATCAAGTTACGTGGGCTCGTTTACCTGCGCAACCTATAAAGGGCTCCTAAGTTAGACAATTTGTCGCTGTGCCACAAAATACGGAACCCTAAAAATGTACCTAATCCCCGTGATCTATTACCAAGACCCTTACCTTCCGAGGCCCATCACAGTAGTTTAAGCACCCATTACACCCCAAAAAAGGCCATACATCTTCCTCATTATCAGTAGCCCCGAACTTCCAAATTCGATGTCGAGCATTTGTCTCTATCACTCTAACGACGGCGTCACGAGTGTGACAGAGACAGATGCTGGACATTTTCGATGTTCTCCGTAGGCCAACAGATTCTTATTCACTCTAACTGACCTAAAACTAGTAAGTACATGACCTATAATTACATAGAATTCTGAGAAATCTAAAGGTCTCACAATACAGGTTCCTAATCTTTAGATATTTTTGGCAACAATAATACTAAAGGCGACTACAAAATAACTGTCTATAGATGTCACTCATATAATAATATATTACCTTGTTACAATTTTCGGTGTATCTTAATTTTATAACTGGGTGTTTGTATTCATAGAGAATTCCCGCACTTTCCATATATTTATTTCTAAGCTAGCTCTCATAGCGTTGCCGACACAGTAGACTTTTCTGTGGAATGCACCAAGTGATGATCATGAGACAGGAAAAAAACGTGTGTCGATTTTCGCCGTAGACCCCCAGCTGGACCCTAAATCACGCACCTGACCGAAGGCACTTGTCTCGTACATAAATCTCCGAGTAGCGCCCCCTACTCATAAATATTGAACTATTGACTCGGCTAAGCCGGCATGTTAATGACGCTGTGATTTAAAGGTTGCGGACGCCTGGATTTGGTTTGATTTCGAGTGTTTTATTGCTAGTTTGGAGAGATTATGGTGTGAACAACATTTGGATACTTTTTTAGTAAGTTCCTTAAAAAGTTAAAACTAAAATCTTCTCAAAGCCCATCTAGCTCTTTTATATCGATTATAAATAATACTGTACTTTTAACAGTGTATTCAAATATGATTAGGTCCATATATTAAAAACTCTTATTAAATCTGGTTTTGTTTGTCTTTTAAAACATTTTAGAATTACGATATCCTATTTTACTTAGGTGTAACAAAGAACGTTGTATTGTCTTGAATTAATTGTGTTATTCCAGCAGTACCCGTTGCAAAATTAAAAACTTATGTGTACCCATAAAAATCGATTCAAGCATTATTACAGCATGTAAAACACATATCCACCCAAAGCAAAAGTGTACTAAGTGAAAAATTGCAATTTTATGAAATTGTTTGAAATAAAACATGGCCGCCTCTCGTCGCCTGTCACCGGGACGTGACGAATTGGAGATAATAAAAATTACCACTCGGGGTTGAGAGGTAAATCGACACGACGTAAATTACTTTCAGGCGTTTTAACTTGTCATTTTTAGCCTGTCAGGGTGGTGAGCGTTATTTATTAAATGTATATCAGTTGGGTGATTTTTAGTAATTTAGCATTTTCTTCCGCGCTTTGTGATAAATCGTCCGATTCAATTTTATTTTATAGGTACATAAACAGGCTAAAATACAAGAGTAAATTGGTGAAGTAGAGCTTTTCTACTTTCAGGGACACCCAATTAGCGTGAAATTAAAACAACTCCATTGAAGTCAGGTTCGTAATGACAATTAAACCCGTCATTTTAATAACAACTCGATTTTGGTGTTAATTTTATAAACTATAAGCGATATTATGATATAAAATCGCCGATCAAGCTTAAACTCCTAAAGATCGTACTTAATTGTCGTTACGGACATGACTGCAATAAAGTTTTTTTTATATTTAAAACTAATTAGGTGTCCCTAAAAGTGAAAATGCCCCTCAACCGCTTAAGTTCTTATTTTATTATAAAAATAATGTAAGAACTTGTATCATCGGATTCTCCTTGTAGGTATCCTGAAAGATATACCTAAGCAATTACAAGATTAAAATGGTATATACCTGTCATAATGACATACCTACATACTAGCATTCCTGTACCTACCTACATAATGTAGGTAGGTACAGGAATGCTATTATTTTTGATTAAAACGCGACACTTAAATTTACTAATAATATGTTGCTAATTTCAATCTATCCCGGATATCTTTAATTGTACCTTTTAGATGCATCATTTAGATGTAATCTTAAATTGTAAATATCAAATTCATCTCGTTTTCTAACAGACTGGCTATAAAACTGTCAACCTGGCAACCCACAGCACGCACAAAATACAAAATTCCATTTAAAGCAACACGTCATGTCACGTTCGCGACAGGTAACGTCGTTCCGCCAATTTTTAACGCGGCAACATTTAAATTAAATTCCCGCCTAAGCGCTCACCGCACGTCCGCCGTTCATTTAAGCAATTTCAGATAAAACGCTTATCTTACTTACGCTACTTTTCCATACGGCGGGTAATCCTTTTTGTGAGCACATAAATAAAAACTTTTTGCCGTAGGTAAGTTTTTTGCTGACGTTTTAGGTGTTCCTACTTAGTTAATTTGTTTGTTTTCGAAGCCTATCGATCTTAAACTTTTTCCTTCAATTACCTTTACGACAAATAATGGGGTGTCTTTCTGGAGGCACGTCGATACCCTTTCTGCTTTTTTGTGTATTCGATAGAAAATTGTGAATTTTGGACTTGTTGACACGCGGAAAATACCTTAAAAGAGAGCCCAACAATGAGAAAAGGTCAAATAAAATACCTTGATTGCTTAAATTTGTAAATTTGATTTTTACACATTTGAAATAACCGCAGACCTATCCAGATAGGTCGTAGATTTTTAACACGAGGAAAGAAATAAATAATTATATTGATTTTCTTCCGAACTCCAAACTCCTAAATTTTATTTAAAAGCACACTAAACAGACATTCAATAGATCACAATGTAAAAAAAATTGTAGATTTCATTGAACATATTGCGAAAACACAAATCAAATTATTTATTAACTAAATATTTTGATTTGTACTTTTAATTTTCCTCCAGTAGTCACACTACTCAATACTATATAAATTATAAATATTAGATGTCATATACCAAAGAAAAACGACAAACATCACAAGACCGAGTGGCCGAGGGGTACAGGCATCAGTCGCGAAAGCTGAGTACGTGGGTTCGATCCCCACCTCGAACATAGGTGATCTTGGTCGTTTTTCTTTGGTATATGACATCTAATATTTATAATTTAGGTAGATTTCACATTAAAATGCCATTCAAAATAAGCATGCACAGCAAGATTTACTATAAACTACGAGCACAAAGTTTCCTAAAACTGTACTTACAAAACACATTACTAACTAGCTTTTGCCCGCGGCTTCGCACGCGTAAATTATGGACTTCTATGAAAAAAAATATTTTCAACCGACTTCAAAAAAGAAGGAGGTTACCATTTCGATTGTATGTAGTTTTATATATTATGCATGTTACACGGTTTCCTGCAAATAATGAATCCTATTTTGTTTTTTTTTCTCAGGAGATTCAAAAGTGGCCGAAATAAGTTTAATATTTGTGATATTTTTTTTTGGGTTTCGCCTTGACTTGTCTACAATCATTTAATCGAATGTTGTTTCAAAGACAACGGTTCAAGTATTTTCATTTCATCGACAAGTCATTCTGTCGAAGAATAGTTTTCAGTAAATTTTAATCAGGGAATTTTGAATGGTGCTTGAGGTTTTCATTTACGGGTTCTTATTTTAGTTTGGTTTAAATTTAGTAATATTTATTCCGCAGTTCTAAACTAACCCTGAACCTACTTTGATAGCTGTTTGCTTGTGTTGGGTCACAGTTGTAACCTAACTTAAACATATTTTAATAGCCGTTCGTTTTTGTGTGGGGTCGCACTGGTCGCAGATCTAACCAAACCTACCCCTACTTTGATAGCCGTTTGCTTTTGTGTGGGGTCGCAGTTCTAACCTAAACTAAACCTACTTTGATAGCCGTTTGCTTTTGTGTGGGGTCGCAGTTCTAACCTAACCTACTTTGATAGCCGTTTTCTTTTGTGTGGGGTCGCAGTTCTAACCTAAACTAAACCTGCTTTGATAGCCGTTTGCTTATGTGTGGAGTCGCAGTTCTAACCTAAACCTACTTTGATAGCTGTTCGCTTATGTGTGGGGTCGCAGTTCTAACCTAAACTAAACCTACTTTGAAAGCCGTTTGCTTTGTGTGGGGTCGCAGTTCTAACTTAACCTATTTTGATAGCAGTTTTCTTTTGTGTGGAGTCGCAGTTCTAACCTAAACTAAACCTGCTTTGATAGCCGTTTGCTTATGTGTGGGGTCGCAGTTCTAACCTAACCTAAACCTACTTTGATAGCTGTTCGCTTATGTGTGGGGTCGCAGTTCTAACCTTAACTAAACCTACTTTGATAGCCGTTTGCTTATGTGTGGGGTCGCAGTTCTAACCTAACCTAAACCTTCTTTGATAGCTGTTCGCTTATGTGTGGGGTCACAGTTTTACCCTAACATAAACCTATTTTAATAGCCGTTCGTTTCTGTGTGGGGTCGCACTGGTCGCAGTTCTTACTTAACCTAAACCTACTTTGATAGCCGTTTGTTTATGTGTGGGGTTGCAGTTCTAACCTAACCTGAACCTACTTTGATAGCTGTTTGCTTATCTGTGGGGTCACAGTTCTAACCTAACCTAAATCTATTTGAATAACCGTTCATTTCTGCGTGGAATCGCAATATCGCAGTTTCAACCTAACCTTAAACTACTTTGATAGCCGTTTGCTTATGTGTGGGGTCGCAGTTCTAACCTAACCTAAACCTACTTTAAAAGCCGTTAGTTTCTGTGTGGGGTTGGAGTTCAAACCTAACATAAACCTACTTTCAAAGCCGTTCGTTGCTGTGTGGGGTTACTATTCAAACCTAACCTGAACCTCCTTTGATAGTCGTTCGTTTCTGTGTGGAGTCGTATTTCTAATCTAACCCAAAACCTACTTTGATAGCCGTTTGTTTCTGTGTGGGGTCGCAGTTCTAACCTTTCCTAAACCTAAGTAGAATCTTACCTTATTGCATTCTGTTTGAAATCTGTTTCATTGAACAGCATTTTAATTAGTATGACATAATTAAATACTTAATTGCAAATAAACTACACGAATTAGAAAGCTGAATTTAGGCAGCCCGCGTACCCGCGCTGCTTATACATATACTGTCCGCGAGCTGTCAAACAAACATTTGAAATTCGTTCGCTTTGAATCATATGTCGCCATGCAAAATTGTAGATATTTTTAACGAACAAACAAATAAATATGGTTTTGTCTAGACTTAAAAAATAAAACCTCACAATGACCTTTTATCTAGCAAACTGCATTACTTACCAAAATTTAATATTAAAAGTATCTACGTATTCATCGTACCTATGTTACTCGTATATAACATGGTATGTAGATAAGTACCTACATCTTCATTGGCAAGAACATTTCTATGAAGTTTTGAATTAAATAGCCCAACGAATCTGGTTCCTTCTTACAAACTTTAACCTTCCATTTAACCCCCATAGGGAATGAATTTTCAAAAAACCTGAAACACGTGTTTACTTATTTATTGTTAAAAACATTCATGTGAAGTTTCGAATAAAATAGCCCAACTAATCTTATTTCCCCATACAAACTTTAACCCTCCATTTAAACCCCATAGGGAATGAATTTTCAAAAAACCTGAAATACTTGTTTACTTATTTATTGTTAAAAACATTCATGTGAAATTTCGAATAAAATAGCCCAACCAATCTTATTTCCCCATACAAACTTTAACCCTCCATTTAACCCCTTTAAGGGATGAATTTTCAAAAAACCTGAAACATGTGTTACTTATTTATTATTAAAAACATTCCTGTGAAGTTTCGAATAAAATAGCCCAACTAATCTTATTTCCCCATACAAACTTTAACCCTCCATTTCACCCCCATAGGGAATGAATTTTCAAAAAACCTGAAATACGTGTTTACTTATTTATTATTAAAAACATTCCTGTGAAGTTTCGAATAAAATAACCCAACTAATCTTATTTCCCCATACAAACTTTAACCCTCCATTTAACCCCTTTAAGGGATGAATTTTCAAAAAATCTGAAACATGTATTTACTTATTTATTATTAAAAACATTTCTGTGAAGTTTCGAATAAAATAGCCCAACTAATCTTATTTTCCCATACAAACTTTAACCCCCCATTAAACCCTTTACGGGATGAATTTTCAAAAATCCGTTCTTAGTGCGCCTTTAAACATTATAAAGAATGTACATGCCAAGTTTGAGCTCTCTAGGACCAGCGGTTTGGGCTGTGCGTTGATTTAAGTCAGTCAGTCAGTCAGTCAGTCAGTCAGTCAGTCAGGACATTGCCGTTTATATATATAGATTTCTGTAAAAATGTCAAGTAAATATTAAAAGTAAAGTACGAATGCTAGCGTGTGAGTGCTAGCGAAATGATAAACGAAGAAACTCAACAGAACTGCTATCACAATGATGAACCGCAGAAGCGCACATACCCTCCTCCAGACACCTCGCCCTTGCACCTCATAAAAACGGAATAAGCAAATGCTATTGAGTACGGAATCGCGTTAGTCGGAGCCGTAATGAGCCTCATCTAATTACGGTGGACGTGACCTCCGTGCCAACACCTGCATAATGCAGACGTCTTACAAATTAGCGCCAATGTTGGCGTGTTGGCCTATTGAGTTGGCGTATTGGCCTAGTTTGTTGGTGTGTTGGTGAATAATTTTGCTTTTTGAGTTACTCGTAGAGGAAAACACCCACTACCCAAGTGCTCAACCTAAAAAGGCTCTACCGCGAACTCCAAAATCCGAAATGTCGAGGATTTTTCTCTCACATACAAATCAAAATATTGAATAAAAAATAAATTGATCTGTGTTTCACAAAAACTTCTGCAAATGGCAGCACCAGCTCTCTCGCTATACTAGAAATCCAAAAGATATTCGGATAGAAGGTGCCTGCACTGCATGTATTGCTTGCCCTTAGAGTATGGTCAAAGGTGGCTAGCCATGTAACAGATTGCATATACCCGAAAAAATTGACAGGTGGATGCTAAGACCGAGTGGCCGAGCAGCACAGGCATCAGCCGCGAAAGCTTAGTACGTAGTTTCGAGATCCCCACCTCGATGGTGATCTTGGTGGTTTTCCTTTGGTATATGACATCTAATATTTATGATTTTTCTCTGTCACTCTAATAACGCCTTCGTTGAAATGACAGAGACAAATCGTTGAAGTTCGCGCTAGGGCCGCAGATTTCTGCAAAAAAGCATTCGGATTGCTCCTTCCGATTACATTTGTATGTATGCTGCTTTGTACCTTGAGTTGTTTTTAATACAAATACCAAAAATCAGGACTTCGGCTCATTCAAATCGAGCTGATTCGATTCTTTCTGCCAAACTCCTGCCTGCTGCAACTAAGCCTGGAACCGATACAATACTGTCACGAATTATCTGGAGGAATATCTACACCTTTAAACTATCTCGGATTCCCCATCCACACCTTGTATAATATCTACACTTCGCCGTAAAAAGGACTTCGTATTTCAATCTAATTTATATAAGTAGTTTTATGTATGTAAAATGTGTTTTAATTTACTTTCAAGTGGTCAAACTTAATTTAATTATCATTCCAGTACACAAAGTACAATAAAGACTTCCAAAAACCATTCCCGTACCTGTAAGGCATTCTGCCAAATGCATTCGACTTTTCATTGTGGGTTTTAGAACCAGTATTTCTTCAGTCTCTGAGTACGAGGCTTTATAGTGCATGATGAGATCAAAATATGCTGGAAACTAGGTTGAGCGGTGATTGGGAGAGAACGAAGAGGCTGGACGGTGCCAAATTTGATCGTAAAGGTTGACGATGGACGGGACAAAGGAGGCTTGCGTTTGAGTGTCATTAAAAAGACACCAAATGTTACTTACTGCTGCATAGCTTTGGAATGAGAAGCCTTCAAAAATATTCAAGTAAAAATGTAGATACGTGTACAGTCAACAAATTGGGACCAACATCGAAAACGTACTTGGAATATTAACTTTTTCATACTATTGAACTCTAACTAATCATTCACATTGTATGAGGAGTTCATCATCATCAGCCTATGATAGTCCACTGCTAGACGTAGACCTCTCCCATTAACCAGGCATATAGACGCATTAGAAGGCAAATGCCAATAATCGCCACGCTAGGCAAGCGGATTGGCGATCGCAGTAATGTGCCCACTATGATGACGCTGCTGCCTATTATGAATCTTTTATCAAATAATGGACAGTGATACTTCAATACCTTAGTCGACTCTTACGGCGCCCGCAGGAGGAGTGGAGTGGTGACAAATGTATTCTTACTGCCGTCACCACTCGGTAGGTAGCAGGAAGGATCGTCGTTCCATTCCATCCTGTATACAGGGTGTTCCACGAGCCACTGAAAACCTTGAACGGGGTGATTTAGTAGGCTATACTGAACAACTTTTAATATGGGGCCAATCACGAAATCTAAAAAAAAAATTGTCTTTTTCATACATTTAGAATTTTTTTTTTTTGAGATTTCTGGGTTAGCTCCATAGTTAAAGTTATTCAGTTTAACCTTCCAAATCACCCCGTTCAAGATTTTCAGTGGCTCGTGGAACACCCTGTATATCAAATCAAACAGAGATGCTGAAATACGAATCATTGCCCAACGCCGGCATTATGCCAAATGTACCGTTGGAATCGCACCTCGTCGACAACTTAAGCTTAGGTGCACTAACAGATACTGTGTTTGCCGATAACATGAAGCCAACTTAGGTATTTCGTTAAATTACCCTTTCCTCTAAAACTATTATATTAATAACCGAGCTAGGAAAACTTATGTCGAGAAATCCCAAGTGTTTTATTTAATATTTTTTTATGTTAAGTATCTAGTTATTATTATGGTATATAATTAATAGTACGTGTGTAAAATCTTACAAATCAATAATTGTCCTATAAAACCCTTCAGAGTTTGAAGTTAAAGTAATTAATAAAGCTAATTCTGTAATTTCTTGTAAGATTAAATGACATGTATTTATTACATTTAATGTTTAAAAAAGCTTAAATAGCCAATTCTTAACGTGAACGCCACAAAAAAATACATTATACAAAATGCTTAGAAAAAACGTTCTTGTTCACGACTTATATTTTACCCTTTATATTAGTTATTTAAATATAGGTAAATTAAGCACATTGAATACAGCCATGAAATAGTACATTACGACACAAGTGCGAAAAACATGAAATTCGAAACGAGTGGCGATGTTTTAAATCGACACGAGTTACGAATTTCCTTTTTGCACTTGTCTCGTTTTTGAGTTAGATGGCCCTACGAAGTTTTGGACCTGACGTAAAATGACCCACTTCTCACACTAGAGCCTAAAAAAGTCACCATCTGTACTAAAAAATAAATATTTGTGATAGTCACAAAAACATTTATATATTATTATCCCCCTTATTCGAACCATACGTCTCCTAACTTACGAGTAGCAGGGTACTAAGTATTGCTTGTCTCTTTCAGTCTTATCAATAGATATGTTTGTATGAGCGAAATTGATAGTTAGGAGACAGTTATGAATAAGGGGGTATGTTCTTACCAGGATTATACCTTGAGACCTCAGCTGCGTAAGGACAGAGTCACAACCATCTGAACTATAGAGTCCGTCATAAACAATAATTATTCAACCAGATAATAAATAATAATTATAACACCATGACCCACATGAAGCTAGTTAAAAGAATTTAATTGTTAATTCCTTGCAATTTTCGGCAATGCCTTATAAAACTTTTAAATTAATCTTCTGCAACTGAGGTGACGTACCACAGACGTATTTTCAACTTTATGGTGTTGATAATAAGACACATGTCACGTGACCGACAGTGGCAGAGGGTCTCCCAGCGACCATCGAAGATATTCATTGTAATGATGAATAATTTCACAGGTAATTGATAACTTTTTAAATTACATGTCGATTACAGGTTTCGCTGTAATTTGGGATCTTGAAAAAGGAAGCCAATTATATTGTCAATTAGTAAGCGATTTAATCAATTTCGAATACTATTTATAATTTTCGTGTATGCGTCTCAATATAATATGGTATTTCAAGGACGATTGCAAAAAAAATCCTCATACTTAGAACAAAATTTAACGTCATAATGTTTGTGTTACGAAGTTAAATTGTGTGCAACAACTTTTGAGACTGAAAAAGGGCAAGAAATTCAAATGTTATGTGAGAGAACAATAAAACAAAAATCGTATTTATAAAAAAAACTATTTACAAAGAATTTATATACCGAAGAACGAAAGATAAAGAAAAAAGAACAGTTTTTTTGTATGGAGAAAATACCGGTAGCAGATCCCTGCTCGAAACACCGGAAGCAAAATATATACACTATTAAGCCCGTATTACGAGTACATCTTATAATATGGAAATTCATAAAAATCATCATCATCATATCAGCCGAAAGACTTCTACCGCTGAACATAGGCCTCCCCCAAAGGTTGCCACAAGGACCGGTCCTGCGACACCCGCATCCAACGGACTCCTGCTAATAATAAAATATTTTAAAATAAAAATTAAACCGCCTTCAAAAATTAACCCAAACTAAAAAGTAAAAAATAATTTTAGTTCCTACTTCTTAGGATTTCCTACCCAAACCTTTAAACCTTTTACCCTATTCATTGAAATAAAATATTATGGCTAGGTATCCTACAGATTTCTTAGAAGTCGGTGCCAAGTGCCGCCGATTATGTTTTTATTAACAGAGTGATCTACCTCAGTCATTTTGATGAAAGCATAACCGGAGTGACAGTAAGTTACAAAGCTCTATCGAATACAATCATATACTCGCGAAGTGAACATATTTGGCTTGGCACCGACTTCTAAGAAATCTGTAGGATACCTAGCCATAATATTTTATTTCAATGAATAGGGTAAAAGGTTTAAAGGTTTGGGTAGGAAATCCTAAGAAGTAGGAACTAAAATTATTTTTTACTTTTTAGTTTGGGTTAATTTTTGAAGGCGGTTTAATTTTTATTTTAAAATATTTTATTTTTTGCTTTTTAGTAGTGTAAAATCGTTATTTAGTGTGCTCTAAATATTTATAATTAGAATGTACTGCACTATAATAGGCCAGAAAATCTAAATGTATATTATTTAAAGAATCACTAACCGGTAACCAACATGTCATAACTACTAAGCAAACACTTGAATAGATATCGAAAATGTATGACAGTTGTTATATTCAAAGAATTATCCTCCAACTCCTAATCGTTAAGGAGTTATACCTTTCGTCATCAGCTCACCAACATGAGACTATGACCACCTAAAGGCAAATATTCAAATAGCTTCCAAAATACATGAACTATGTCATATTTAAAGAATTGTCCCCCAACTCTTAATCTCTAAGGAGTTGTACCTTTCATCATCAGCTCACCAATATGAAAGGATGACCACCTAAAGGCAAATACTCAAATAGCTTCCAAAATACACGAAATATGTCATACCTAAAGAATTATCCCCCAACTCCTAATTGCTAAGGAGTTGTACCTTCCATCATCAGATCACCAACTTAAAACGTTCATGACTAGACGCAAATACTTGATTAGTCTTCGAAAATAAATGAAAAATGTCATCTGTGCCTACAATATTTGAAGAGTTCCCTCGATTTCTCCAGGATCCCATCATCAGATCTGAATTCGGTGACAATGGGATCAACTAGAAGGTATACCCTTTCAAACAAAAAAAGAATTTTTCAAATCGGTCCACGCGTTTTCGAGTAATCGGGGAACATACATAAAAAAAAAAAAAAGATTTCGACGAATTGTAAACCTCCTCCTTTTTGAAGTCGGTTAAAAATAGAAAGATACAAAAATCTGATTTCATTGCTCCTCACTACTCTTTCAAGATTGCCTCAAATTCTAGACATATTCTCATTCCTAACACCTAGTGCTGTATCAGGCATAAATCACAAGACAACACTATAATAAAAGCTTTACAAACAATCCAAATATTGTTCAGTAGCGACATTACGGGACAATTCCAGCGGAGATAAATTTCGCAGGGAAATTTCTTTATTTGCTCAAGACGGCACGACAGAGAAACATTTTTGCAGTGCAGTATGGATATCGTGAGATACGTATTTTGAAAATTTCTTACACGTTGTACGTTGTCTTTCTTGTACGTTGTTTCATAGACAACATTTTCGCAGAATATTGGTTCATAGAAAATGTTTCTCGTATTTTCATTTCATACAATGATCATTTTTCAGAGCTCTTACATTGTATAGTCTGGTTTTGTATATTTTTTATTGTTCAGGTATGTAGTTCTTAGAATTTCATTTCATAGCGTATTCAATCAAATATTATTAATTCGTATAGTATTTAGTGTCTATAACAGTTGTTCCAAAAACTGACTATTCATAGAATGTTGTTTGTCATTGTATCAAACTTAATATTTTTTATTCAGTCATAATTAAACTACAGAATTATCATTACATACCATTATACAAATGCAAAAGTAATACCTTTGTCCAAAGAATTTTAGTAAGCGATTTAGACCTGGGAACCGGTCGACGAAGCCCCGCTGCGCGGGGCTTCTATTTCTGCTCTAAGGGATAAAAGGTACCTAACGAACCTATCCAGGTTAGAGAAGGGGAGGTACAAATGTATTGTTTTTTAATGCGGGGGGCTTCGCCCCCCGAGCCCCCCTTGTGGGGGGCTACGCCCCCCCCCCGTCCCCCCTTTTTTGGTTTCCCAAGGATGATGATTCGTAAACAATTAATTAAAAGTAAGTAGGTATTTTATGTATCCGGGAAACTACACTCGAAACCTAACCATTCCAAGTCGGTTTTACCCTGATTTATTACTTGGATTTGTTAGGTTTCGAGGCTAGAACGGATTAAAAAGCTAACTAACCTAACCTAACCTACTTTGCCTACAACCTACCTACTTTTTCTGGTAGCAGTCCGGTTTTTTTAGAGGAAGGGCGAATCAGTGTCTACTGAACAAAAATACATGTAATATGACTCATTAGGTAAGAATATCACTATGCAATAAAGTAAATAGTGGAACTGAATATTATATAAACTAGTAACTATAAAACAACAATCTATGAAATCAGTGCCTACAAAACAAAAATACACGAAATGTAATTCTAGTGTTTGGTTACTTTGTAAAATAAAAAAGTTAGATAGCAATATACATAGAACTGAATGTCTGTGAAATATGTTTTAAGCAATTGAATAGTCTATGAAACAATAATATTGGAACAGAAAGTATATTATCCATATAATATATGAACAAATTTCTGTGAAACGAAATTCTATGAAACTTCTGTCTATGAAACAGTGTGCCACCTATTAGTACACCATAAATATATCCCTAGGGTACTTAATGTTATTATATTAAATGCGAAATAAACTGTTTACGTATGTCTGTTATGATTTCACACGTAAACTACAAAAACGATTTTGGTGGAATTGAGTTTAATTCTGTTTATCCCGGAAAATCACAAAATCTCCCAGCGTTTTTTCTTCTAAGCACACCATAGTTAGAGATTTAGTTGTGACCCTGCCTACGAAGCTGGAGGTTCCGGGTTCAAATCCAGGCGAGGGCATTATTTGTGAATTTATTTATGACTAATATTTGTTCCTTGGTCGTGGCTGTATACAGGGTGTAAGTCTAATACGGGCGAAGCTCTTAATGGGTGTTAGTTTACGACATAATAAGTACATTCAAATAACTTTTACTTCAAATTAGAGCAACAAAATTTTCCATACAAAATAATTCGGCGCGCAATGTAGAGCAACATACGCGAGTTAAGCACTCGTTGACAGCTAATTTCAAGAGCAGATGACATAACTGCCATATCAACAATAACAAATGTTCGTACCTACATTGCTGCTCCGAAAATCTTACAAAAATTCTGTGGGGTCGTTATTAAGAGTGACTTTAAAAAAACCTTGTAATCCATGATTACACTAACGAATCCCATGCCTGGTTTAATTGATTGCCCGTATTAGATTTACACACCGTATGTATTTAACTATCTATTATGTATATATCTATTATTCATATCGACGCTTGGTACTCACATCACAAGCCTTCCATAAGCTTAAGTGGGACTAGGTCGATACGTGTAAAGATGTCCCAAGATATTTATTTATTATTATTATTTACCTCCCCTAGGTTTAATAAGGAATTGAAAACAATAGCTACTTAACAATAGTATTCATTACGAAGTTCATCTTAAAAAATGAATTACTTAGTTAAAGTAATCTAAATATAAACTGCCGCTGCTATGCCGTGTGGTGACGGCAGTAAGAATACATTTGTCATCACCCCAACTCCTCCTGCGGGTGTCGTAAGAGTCGACTAAGGGATTGAAGTGTCACTTACCAATATTTAATAAAAGATTGTTGATGGGCAGCAGCGTCATCATAGTGGACACATTACTGCGATCGCCAATCCGCTTGACCAGCGTGGCGATTATGGGCATTTACCTCCTAATGCGTCTCTATGCATAGTTAATAGGAGAGGCCTACGTTCAGCAGTGGACTGTCATAGGCTGATGATGAAATATAAACTTAGATAAAACTAATAAAACCTACTGATCTAAACTGCCTCGATTGGTTCCCGACGCAAAGGTGTCCATCACAATGGCTGCGTTTCCGCGCTGAATTGCGACAGTCTTATTATTATAATTCATGACTTGAAGTAAGATTTTTCTTCCCTTCTGCTGTTCATAGAGCTATGACTGTAAAGACTTACCTATCACGAGTGGCACGGCGCCAAAGTAACCTGCCACGTTGATACGCTACGCCGTGTACTTGCGTCGCCGGGTATACGACTAATACCATAGCGTAGCAATTCGTCTTTCCTATAAATAAATATTGCGCATTGCGCGTAGAACCGATAGCCGTTGGGACGGGAAGGTTCTTGAGTGGCGGCCACGTACCGGAAGGCGTAGCGTGGGTAGGCCCCCACAAGGTGGACTGATGGCCTGATGAAGGTCGCAGGAGTCCGCTGGATGCGGGTGGCGCAGGACCGGTTATTGTGGCAATCTTTGGGGGAGGCCTATGTTCAGCAGTGGACGTCTTTCGGCTGATATGATGATGATAATGATGATGATGATAAATAAATAATAATAAATATCTTGGGACATCTTACACAAATCGATCTAGTCCCACGGTAAGCTCAATTAAGGCTTGTGATGTGGGCACCAGCACGCTTAGCACATGATTGGTGCGACAGTATGTCGCGGCGAGACAGATTTCCCGTCTTTTACTAACTATATTAATAAAAGAGGGGCGGATAGTCTATCTCGCCGCGACTTATTGTCGCACTATTCATGTGCTAAGTCTGCAGCACGCTTAGCACATGATTGGTGCGACAGTATGTCGCGGCGAGACAGATTTCCCGTCTTTTACTAACTATATTAATAAAAGAGGGACGGATATCTCGCCGCGACATATTGTCGCATCAATCATTTGCTAAGCCTACAGGCGACGATATACATAATGTATAGATATATAGATACTTAAATACATATACAGCTATGACGAAGGAACAAATATTTGTGATAAATAAATACACAAATAATGCCCTCGCCGGGATTCGAACCCGGGACCTCCAGCTTCGTAGGCAGGGTCACTACCAACTAGGCTACGGAGGCTGACGAAATACGCTTTCTGTGTATCGCAAAGTATACGACTAACGTCATACTGTGTAATATTCATCATTAGCCGTACTATGATTTGTCAAGTTATGGATACATTAGGTTTTACTATATGTAACATTCTATCTCGCTTGGACTGTTATATTAGAACGTCAATAAAAAGCACTTCAGTGCAATGAATAGAAGTGCATTATGAGTATTGTGCTATCAATATTGATTTGCACGTTTCCGTTTACAGCCAAAGAGAAAGGATTTTGCACTATATCTGTAACCTACTTATGAAGGCACTGCAATAGAATGAAATGTATACTCATTGACAGTAGCATCTAAAAAAACATTAAACAAAATGGCTGACCAATTCAATAGCATTTGGCGTCTTTGACACATCGTGAAACACGTTCGCAGATATATTCTTACGTTAATACTAATAAATATCAATAATTTTAACTAAAAATGTATGAGAACTCAAGCTTCAAGATTTCAAGTTCATAATAAAACAAAGATGGTCTTCTAAAAGCGTGATTATGGAAGATTTTAGGTTGGTTTCCTTTTTTTTAGATTTTACTGATAATTGGTATACTTTCATCATCATCATCATCAGCCTATATTAGTCCACTGCTGGACTAAGGCCTCTCCTATTAACTTTGCGTATAGACGCATTAGGAGGTAAATGCCCATAATCACCACGCTGGGCAAGCGGATTGGCGATCGCAGTAATGTGTCCGCTATGATGACACTGCTGCCCATCATCAATCTTGTAGAATGGTCAGTGACACTTCAATCCCTTAGTCGATTCTTACGACACCCGCAGGAGGAGATGGGGTGGTGTCAAATGTATTTTTACTGCGGTCACGGCGAATTGGTATACCTTATTTGCCTGGAAATACGAAGGATGTAGTAACAACGCGGAGCTTTTAATGTAAACAAATATATTTTAGCGTTATTCCAGGAAAACAAATATGTACTTCAGATAAACTAATTTAAATATGCACTCAACCTA
This sequence comes from Thaumatotibia leucotreta, assembly GCA_025490895.1. Taxonomy (NCBI): domain Eukaryota; kingdom Metazoa; phylum Arthropoda; class Insecta; order Lepidoptera; family Tortricidae; genus Thaumatotibia; species Thaumatotibia leucotreta. The sequence continues at coordinate 34,360 of JALPQI010007519.1, read as the reverse complement.
CGAACAATAATAAATCAATTTCAAAACCTGATAGCACTTTGTATTGTAAACCACTAAACCCCCAAAACTTTCGAAACCATTAACATTCAAACTACATCCCTTATTGTACTCAAAATGGCACAAACGCATTAAATCTCTTGCACACTTACGCCTTTTCCGTTCATAGATAACAATCCTAAAAAAAGGTTACAAGGGCATTAGGACACCATACACACTTACGACATTTTGAAATAAATGTTCTAAGACTGAAGACTCTATAGTTTGCAGGTACTATTTAAAAAAGTCAAAATTCTATTAGAATCCCTGACAAACTTAAGTCATTTTAAAGCGTACGGTAGAAGAGTGAATCCCCTTAAAAAATAATCATAAGCGAGTTAAATACCCTACAGACTTAAGCCCTTTTGAAATGGACGTTCATACAGTGGATCCCTCTACTTCACAGGTACTCATTGAAAAAGGTCATAAGTGCATAAGAATACCCTACATACTTAAGCCATTTTGATATTGATAATGCAGCCCCTACACTTCGCAGGTGCTAATCGAAAAAGTTTAGGCGTTTGGTTATTGACTCGCAAACTTTTCTAATCGGCGATATACGTGTTTACTAGCAAATAGCAAGTTTGGGAATTAGGTGAGTAGTGGATTGTTTTTCGGCAGTTACGTTTAGCGTAATGAAAATAACATGTACTATATTTGCAGTATATTTTATTATATTGTACATCATTTAACATGTAATGCCCCAAATAAATAAATAAAATATGATTGCGGTATCATTTTATTTAATAACTTTTTTTGTCGGCATATCGGTTTCCCAGAAAAAAGGTGCCTGTATTTTTACAGTGTAGTATAGTTAACTAAAATATATTTAAGTCCTAAAATTGGAGCCTTAAAGGTGTTTGAGCTAGCTGTATTTAAAAAGGAATGAAGTAAAATTAACAGCCTCAAAACAAAATCCTAAACGACAAGGTTCTAAAGAAAAAATATATTTATTTAAATAATTGGACTTAAAACGTATGAACTAGTAGTTTAATATAGTTAAAAATTAGATTTTTACTTAGAATATTAGAAAATATCAATGTTAACTTACGAGTATGTTAACATTTATCACATAGTTTAGAGAAAAGTACATACATTTCACTAAACGGTTACTTTCTACTTCCTAAACAAACTGCAAAACAACACAATAAAGCCAAGTATTCACTTTGGCAACCGTTCGAGGTGTATTCGATTGAAACTTTTGAACTAGTTTTAAGGTGTAGCTACACTGGTACAAAGTTTGAGCTGAAAAATTACACGTTTTTTCTTCGGTTACTGCGATAGTTATTCATGAAATAAAAGTATAGTAACGAATCATATCGCGTATCTGTCAGCCTCCATAGCCTAGTTGGTAGTGACCCTGCATACGATGCTGGAGGTTCCGAGTTAGAATCCCGGCGAGGGCATTATTTTTGTATTTATCGTCGCCTGGTACCCACACCACGAGCCTTAATTGAGCTTACTATTGGACTAGGTAGATTTATGTAAGATGTCCCAAGATATTTATTTATTTACTTCAGCGTGGCCCAAATAAAATCTGTTTTATTGTGATATTTTTTCCTAAAATGTATTATTTGAACATTTAATATTCCACGAATTGATGTGGAAGAATCTTTAAGTTACTTGTGCAAGTTCAACTTTCTTGAACTTTTAACCTGTGGCTATCGTCGGAAATTGAATGTTCCAGGATGCTTAGCCAAGTTGCCAATCGCTAAGGCTTAGTAGCGTATCGTAGTTTTCCCTCTCTGTCACTCTTTCATATTAGTGCGACAAAGACAGTTAGCTGCCTTTCGTTTACGATTGACGATTAAGCGTTAGCGATTGGCATCTTGTCTAAGCACTCTGGAGATTGTGCTCAATCGGCGACAGACGATTTGATATTTAGATACGCAACAAACGATTTTGAACGATTAGGCCGTGTGGTGACGGTAGTAAAAATACATTTGACACCACTCCAACTCTTCCCGTGGGTGTCGTAAGAGTCGACTAAGGGATTGAAGTGTTACTGATCAGCTTCCGTAGCGTAGTTGGTAGTGACTCTGCCTACGAAGCTGGAGGTTCCGGGTTCGAATCCCGGCGAGGGCATTCTTTGTGTATTTATTTATCACAAATGTTTGTTCCTTGGTCATGGCTGTCTATGTATTTAAGTATCTATATGTATGTATCTATTATATATATCGTTGCCTGGTACCCACATCACAAGCCTTAATTGAGCTTACCGTGGGACTAGGTCGATTTGTGTAAGATGTCCCAAGATATTTATTTATTCATTTATTTATTTATTTACTGATCATTTATTTATTGAAGATTGATGATGGGCAGCAGCTTCATGTATCTTAGTGGACACACTACTGCAATCGCCAACCCACTTGCCCAGCGTGGCGATTATGGGCATTTACCTCCTAATGCGTCCATACGTATAGGCAAAGTAGAGGCCGTTGTCCAACAGTGGACTGATATAACTGATGATGTGGATGATGTGACACGAACACAGAACAATTGTTTTGTGGACACGAAGAACAATTTTGAACGGTTAGGTTCAAAATGATAATAGTTTATTTAACCCGCAGATCCGCTTTTGACGAACGTTAGTACCAATTTACATTTAGCAACTATAATAAATGTTAATTGATACAAGAAAAAGTAGAAAAAAACGGGCCAAGTGCGAGTTAGACTCGCGTTGAAAGGGTTCCGTACGTACGAATATTGACATGTTCTATGATATTTAAAATTGCTATAGGCATCTTATAGGTTTTCTTGTAAACTGTACATAAAGAGCTTTTTCTGTATTTTTTGCAAAATGTTAATCCCTGTAGTTTCGGAGATCAGGTGGGAATGGTCATTTTTCGCTTATTTTTAAAAATAATTACAATATGATTTACCTTACAATCATAAAAAATATATTAATACTTTATCTATATTTTAACGGATTTAAAATAAGTAAATATACAAATAAAAATAGAATAAAATAAACTAACACTAAGGAAATAAAACTATCTCTACAAATACTACACGTTAACAAATATTTACAAATAAAAAATAGGCTCGAGCTCCATGCCTGATGGTAGGGTGCCCAGAAGGCTGGCGGGATTACCCCGTTGAATAGCAATAATTGCTATTCGCTGGGCGAGGTAATAGCCAGCTCTCTGGTCACCGGTGACGTCTACAAGCCCTTTAATATAGATTTAAAAATATATATTATTTAAAATCCTCACACACGAGTGATCCTATAAGTCTCCCGATTATGGCTTTTAGGTGTAAAGAATCTTTAACCTGAAATTCGAAACTAGTATCTTCGAAAGATATTTTTTCTTCATTCATTACCAGTTACGAAAGGGTCGGTTACGTACGCGGCCGAAGGGAAACGATAAGCCATCAAAGTTACAAGTTAGGCCCCAAAGTGCAGTTCTTATCTGTCTGGAGGTAATTTATGCGGGAGACATCGCGCGGAGATTAAAAATGTTAATCCAGGAATTATTTGGAGTAATTTATACGGCGGTACTTTCCAGTTTACATACAGGATGGATCGAGATGTTTTTTTATTTAGACTTAAGCTTTAATTAACAGTAATCATATTCACATTAAGGTGACTTCTAAATTCAGTATTTTTGTTTGATGGTAATCAAATTAAATATGAGATGGGATTCGATGTTTGTAGCCAAATTAAATTAATATAACGCCACTATTTAAAAAGAACTGATTTTGTAAGCTAACTATTACTTGTAATGAATGTGGGAGAAATACTTTTGATTATTATTAATTAAGCTAAATTAAGGCTTGTGATATGGGTACCAGGCTGCGATATAAGATAATAGATAGATACATAAAATAGATACTTAGATACATACGTAGTCATGACCAAGGAACAAATATTTGTACCTAACAAAGAAATATTCAAAGTATGCCCTCGCCGGGATTTGAACCCTGAACCTCCAGCTTCGTAAACAGGGTCACTACCAACGAGGCTACGGTGGTTGATAGATAGATAGATAGATAAACACTTTATTCTCACCCACAATTTACATGGCATAAAACGAACAATGAAAACTTAGGCATTAACATAATATAATTAATATTTAAATACATTTTTCTTGAAACTATTACAAATATAAGATCTAGACCATTCCATCCAACGACGTCCAATTCCGATGTCACATAGAGGGAAAAGCTACGCTGGCATCCAAAAAGCTCGGTGTGCTCAATAAAGCGAGGGGATACTTTACTCCGGGGCAAAGACTTCTGTAATATAAGTCGCAAGTCAGACCCCATATGGAGTATTGCTGTCACCTCTGGGCAGGAGCACCTGTATACCATACCAGCTTGCACCCTTTGACTCGGTTCAGAGACGAGCTGTCCAAATAGTCGACGATCCCAGACTCACAGGCGGTATTGATCCCTTAAGTCTAAGGAGAGACTTCGCCTCCTTATGTGTGATCTTTCGTCTGTACAATGGGTTGTGCTCTGAAGAACTGTTCGACGTGATGCCAACGTCCACTTTTCGTCATCGCACCGCTCGCCACCGACTGGGCGCTCATCCTCACACCTTGCAACCTAAATGGTCGCGCATGGGGTTCTTCAAAAGAGGAGTGTACAAGTTCTTATTGGGTCGGCAACGTGCATGTAACACCCGGGGTTGCAGGCGCCCATAGGCTACGGTGACTGCTTTCCATCAGGCGGGCCGTATGCTTGTTTGCCAGCGACGTGGTATAAAAAAAAAACCATGTGTCGTGGCATAGAATGGGCGCTGGCTCAGCATGATGATGTGGCAGAAGCCACATCGCTGATATTCTGCCAGGACCCCACATACTACTACTACATTGACGACCAGTGCAACGTTAAGAATCTGTAGTGAGTGTTTAGGCGTGAGATCGTTCTTCTGTCATCCACTCTACGTCGCACCTCCTAATTTGTTAGTTATTCTCTTCAACTTATCACTGCCATCAGTCTCCAGACCGACATCTCAAAAGCTCTTAATTCACAACATTTCATTCAAAATCAAGAACGTATCACATTTTCCATGACGCTGTATAACGCCAAGAGATCTTCATTAATAAATATACACAAGAGTGTAACCGTTTAATTATATTTATAGTTATAATGTTTCACGAATGTTTAAATACAATCAGTTTGTCAGCCTCCCTCCGTAGCCTAGTTGGTAGTGACCCTGCCTACGAAGCTGGAGGTTCCGGGGTCGAATCCCAGCGAGGGCATTATTTGTGTATTTATTTTTAACAAATATTTGTTCCTTGGTCAAATGGTCATGGCTGTCTATATATTTAAGAATCTATATGTAGCTATCTATTATATATATCGTCGCCTGGTACCCAGATCACAAGCCTTAATTGAGCTTACCGTGGGACTAGGTCAATGTGTGTGAGATGTCCCATGATTTAAAAAAACATTGATATAACACTTTACCCTTTGTACTTTTAGCCGTGTGGTGACGGCAGTAAGAATACATTTGTCACCACCCCAACTCCTCCTGCGGGTGTCGTAAGAGTCGACTAAGGGATTGAAGTGTCACTTACCATTATTTAATAAAAGATTGTTGATGGGCAGCAGCGTCATCATAGTGGACACATTACTGCGATGGCATGTACCTCCTAATGCGTCTATACGCATAGTTAATAGGGGAGGCTTACGTCCAGCAGTGGACTATCATAGGCTGCTGATGATGATGATGATGATGATGATGATAACAATTTACGAGTTTACAGAAAAATTTTACTCTACGAGCCCTTTTTACATCACGCTGTATAACGCCAAGAGATCTTTATTAATCCGGAGTATCCGGATATCTTAATTCATGCTAACGAATGCAACCCTTCGCCACCTGAGCTGCAGTTGCCGACGTCGCCACCAGATCTGATTACTTTATCAAATAGCTTTGTTGAGGTAACAAACCCATTTAGATAACGAGATAACTACAATCAGGGTGCTTAGACAAGTTGCCAATCGCTAACGCTTAATTGTCAATCGTAAATGAAAGGCAGCTGCCCTTATCGCACAAATATGAAAAAGTGACAGAGAGGGAAAACTACGATACGCTACTAAGCGTTAGCGATTGGCAACTTGAAGCATCCTGGTTGATTTTCAAATTACGTGAAACATAGTAACTACGAGTATACAGTACGCGCCGCTCGCTCTCGCGAGTCGCTTGGCTTGTGCGGGGTCAGTGCTTGATAATGGGGACCTAGGCTCTCCGAAACATGTCGTACGTAGTGACTAAATACACGAGAGTGTAACCGTTTAATTATATTTATAGTTATTACGTTTCACGAATGTTTAAATTCCATCAGTTTGCCTAGTAGCCTAAGTTGGTATTGACCCTGCCTACGAAGCTGGAGGTTCTGGGTTAGGCCAATTTTTGTGTATTTATTTTTAACAAATATTTGTTCCTTGGTCATGGCTGTCTATGTATATAAAGATCTATGTGTCTCTATCTATTAAAAATATCGTCGCTTTGTACCCACATCATAAGCCTTAATTGAGCTTACCGTGGGACTAGGTCGATGTGTGTGAGATGTCCCATGATAAAAAAAAACATTGAGTTGACACTATACAATCCGGTCATAAGGGTGCATTCAGCATTTCAGACCAAACGAGTATTCGCTATTCTAACCCCCTACTCTACGAAATTCGATCGTTACGCAAAACGTGATTCGTTGATTTCGTAGAAAGGGGGATAGAATAGCGAATGCTCGTTTGGTCTGAATGCACCTTAAGACTAACACCCTGTAGGCTTCTGATCTGCCCTGCTAAGCGAAATCGCTATATCTCAAAAATAGAGGCATTTGGAAATGGAATCGTCATGTATAGAATTTAAGGTGCATGTTTGCATTAAGTTTTATTTTTAGAACGCTATTACAAGGCACACCACACTGCTTGCAAGGCAGTGATGGTCCCGTAGTTTGGAAAAAAATATTTGTTTGTTTTAACATTCAAGCAAATTGGGGTCATATTCATACTGTTGAGAACTATAACTCCCATTAGTCTGATTTTGGTATAAGCGAAAAGTAATGGATGTATTAAAATTACAGATTCAGACGTAAAGTCACTAGACTATTGTGTAGAAATCATCACGTGACATTTATTTGTTGAGATCACTTATTTAATACCGCTAATTGTTTGTCCCTTTTGCTGTTATGGACACATTGTTTAAGATTGAAAGGGACAAACAATTAATTATTAACGGCTTGTTAAGTTAACAAAGACATTTGCTGACCAACATCATTTAGTCAACTCGAAACCTATAATAATTTTAACGCCATCTATCACCCAAACAGTACAACATACCGTTAAATCACTCCTCAATATCGCTCGCTTCCGAATAAACACCCCAAACGTCCTAAGATTCTAAACTAACCGAAGATAGACCTTATTCTTTTGTGATTAGGTTGACGAATTGTCAGTTCATAATCTGACCGATAGCATTCATAATCACGTATGCGTCAATGGAAATTTTCACACTCGAGAACAAAAAAACCTATGTGTAAGTCACCTTACTATCTACTCTGAAACTTAAGTTCAGCAGATAAGGTTGGATATTGTAATAGGAATAGTACATAGTTAGATCCTTTTAATTTTAAAAGTTGAATGTACACCTACGATCTTTTCGCGTAGCATCAACATCAGGTGGCAGCCGTCCCCAACCTTCGGGAATATTTTAATACAAACCCTTTGCAATCATTTTATTTTCATACGGGTCCCAAAGGCCCCGAAGGTCTGTGATTTGCCATTCAAAGTGCGACGTGCCACGGCATCAGGTATGGGGATGAGCGTAAGTATAAGGGTTAAGATAATGCTGTTGACAGATAGTATGGGATTCGATTGTGGGAATCAATTTATTACGTTTTGTTTGGCTTTGCGAAGTTAGGGAGATAGTGTTTTGAGTAAGTTTTTTGTAGTGATCTCTATTTTGAGGAATTATTTGCAAACCAGTTATTTAGTCATAATTGTTGCATATATTTTGTGATGGTAAGGGTAAGTTTGTTATGATTTTACAAGATTAAGTTATCTGTATGAATTCTTAAAATTTTGACTATTATCATTGAATTACTTTTACTTATTATTAGATACCGGAGCATGAGATTTAGACTTCGTTTTTCTGCGGTTACGATCTAATCGATGTCTCTCTTTTGGGTCAATTATAATCATTCGAGGAAGGTTACAATGACAGCCACATGATTTCAGACCGTGAAGATACAAAGATAACAAAAATATGTTATTTTTACGTGAATAATAATCAGAATAATAGCCACCTATAAATGCGTAAGTGTTAACACTTTGTCACTGCAAACACTTCAGGTATATTTTGCATGTATAATGTGTGTTAATCTGTATTATCATAAATATTACAATACCATACTCTTTATTGTACACCTCGTATTATCATAAAAAAAGAACAAAAATGTACAATCTTAAAGGTAGAGGTAACACAACAGGCGGTCTTGTCGCTAAAGAGCGATCTCTTCCAGACAACCTTTGGACAATCAACCAATCCAACCCGTAAAAAAAGAAAAAATAAAAAAAATCAGATTTAGGCTTCTCTTGTTAAAATTATATTATTTTTTACTAAAACCACAATTTTTCGTCCCAATAACTAAACTCGGACTCCCATATCACCGGTCAAATGCAATGAAACCGAATATCAAACAAAATCACATACCCAATAGTTTCCCTACGATTTCAATATAGAAAGAAAGGGCACCGAAAGTTTATATCAAAGAAACTAGCGGCGTACCTTTCCGGCGGCTCAAATCTGGCCATTGCTACGTGACGTGGGTCCAAATGAGGACACCCTTTAATAAATCGCACTTTATTTTTATAAAGCATACCTTGTGACGTCCATGTTTATGCCGGCCGTGTGTTCTGAATTTGAGAATGGAAATGAGAAAAAGGTTCGCGACGCCTGCCTTTTGTTTTGGCTATTCGCGGGGTTTTATGAATAAAAAATTGCGGTGAGTTTTATGTGGATGATTCGTGAGCATTTTGCTGATGGAATTTGATGATGTGGAATTTATAACTTGGCGAAATGCTGTTTGGTGCAGATGTGCTTTTGAAACCTTTCAGGTATTATGATTTGCGTATTTGTGCGCAATAAATTACTCAATAGGTACTCAATCTTTATTGTGCTTGTAATTTGGTTTACACGGTGTTATAGAGTAAGTTACAGAGACATTATAAATTATAACCCTGTTGGGCACAGAATTGTTTTGTCGAGAGAGAGAGAAATACTAAATATAGGTGACAAAGTGTTTAACCAAAAGCCTCATGTAGGTGTCATATGACATTTCACTCGCTACGCTTATGATTCTAATTTAGAACCTATAGAATCCTTTCGCTTGTTTGTGTTTCAATTTCATACTCGCAGGTAAAATACAACTTTGCACCCTATAACAAATAACTATTTCCAGAGGTTAATAACAGTTGGCAATAAAGCAGTTACAGTTAAATCTAACCTAAAGTAAGATAGCTCGAAGTCAATCCTCGTAATGGCGGCGTCCGAAGATAGCCCGCGGGATTCATTGCCCGCCCTCTCCATTGCCGCCGACACAAACTATACCCTGAAAGGGGTTATTTTAGAGCATATTACTAACGTCATTTATGTTGATAATTGCTCGACAGGTTTCGATCCATTTAGAGTATCCTCGTCATGGAGTATCCGCGACCAAAACCCGAAGTTGCTTCATGTCGAGCAATCATCGAGTTAAATTACGTGAGTAACCCGTTTGGCTAAGTCAGTTCTAATTCATATTTACATAAGCCTAGTTTTCGCGTTATTCGAGTTTTTAGTTATATCGATTCGCCAGTCAGCACTGAATTAACCAAGGCCATGAGAGGTGAATTTCACTATCTCATTCCTTAGTATAGCTCCGTCACTATAACTTACAAGTGTACGGCTGGCCTTAGACATGAAAAAAAGTTTATTCAATACATCTGTATGAATGAATATACGTACAAAATTTAAAACTACGTTCACATCAAGTATATTATTACAGACACCACATCATTGTATCAACGTTAGTAAGAATTCGCGCATTCTTTTACTGGATCCAAGGTAAAGAATTTATTTTCATGTTCTTATGGTTTGTAACAATTAATGATGTTTTGAATAAATTTTATATTATTGTGTCGGAAGCAATGGCAAAAGCGCAATAGCAATGGGGCTGTGAATTTCGCTCCGAACTAATCTTAGTTGTTACACCTCTTTGTGGGGCCATGAAAATAGTTTTTAAGTATCTAGGTACTTAATATTCAAAATAGTACATAACAATACTTACTAGTGCGAAAAGAAATTAGTTTGAAACGAGTGGCGATAAATTAAAACACAACGTGAGTTACGAATTTCCTTTTTGCACGTGTTACTAAGTTTCGCCTTGACAAAAAATAAACCACTTCTCGCACTCGCACTTCGCACACGCAAAATAAACATCATCTGTACTGGATTAGTGCATTGTGCATCTAGGGAGGTAGGTATTACTTTTTTAGACAAAATATATTTTATAGAAAAGTGAAGTGTGTCAGTGCATATAATGCATTACGTATCGAGTAAATCCTAACGTATCCTTTACAGCCTCCGTAGCCTAGTTGGTAGTGACCCTGCCTACAAAGCTGGAGGTTCCGGGTTCCGATACCGGCGAGGGCATTATTTGTGTATTTATTTATCACAAATATTTGTTCCTTGGTCATGGCTGTCTATGTATTTAAGTATCTGTATGTATCTATCTATTATAATATATCGTCGCCTGGTACCTACATCACAAGCCTTAATTGAGCTTACCGTGGGACTAGGTCGATTTGTGTAAGATGTCCCAAGATATCATAAGATGATCATGATTTTACGGTTTTAACTTTGATCCCCACACAAACTTTTATTTTTGCTCTGTATTTGACTGGTAGAAAATGCCTTAAGGCATTAAGTCCGCCAATTGTACTTTTTTTCTTAAGTAATATACAATAAAAATGAAATAAATAAAATCCCCGCTGGTTTACTGGCCCCAATCCTTTACATCTTAAGTCCGGCCCGATTGATTCAACCGGCCATTGACTAGGCTGAGTTACGGCAGGTGCATTAGTGGCTAATGGGATGTTTCCGTACGTAGATAGTGGATACATTTACAGTTTCAAAGCCTATTCATCTTTGTGTCACGTAGGATGCCCTGAAAATTTCGGGAATTTAATACTTAGGAACGTATATTTGACATGTGTTATACCTCTTTCTTACAAGCATAGTCTCATTATTCGAAAACACTGGCCACTTAGAAAAAAAAACAATGTCCGATTTTCAATTGTTTTTTAAAGTCGTTGAGTCGCTGGTGAAAATGGAGCTGTCCCGCGAAAGTTTTAGAGCAATGATTTATTATGACTTTAAAAGTGGATTAACACAACAACAATGTGGAGACCGATTAACTATTGCTTTTAGTAGTGAAGCACCTTCAAAGACGACCATATACAGGTGGTATTCGGAATTCCAACGTGGCCGTGTGTCTCTTGCGGATGACGTACGTGAGGGTCGACCGAAAACGGCCGTTACCGATCAAAACATCGATGTTGTTCGCCAACTGATAAAGGAAGATAGGCATGTTACATATCGGGAGATTCAGGAGACTTTAGGCATTGGAATGAGTCAGGTACAAGTTATTTTACAACAAGAGTTGGGCGTGCGGAAGTTATTTTCCCGGTGGATTCCTCACTTGTTATCTGAAGACCAGAAAACGGTACGTGTCAATTGGTGCCGCAAAACTTTAAAAAGATTTAATGGAGGAAGCTCAAATGCCGTTTTTAGTATTGTGTCAGGTGACGAATCATGGATTTACGCATATGAGCCTGAATCGAAAAACCAATCTCGAGTTTGGGCTTACGAAGACGAACCGAAGCCGACAAAAGTTGTTCGCTCTCGCAGCACGATCAAAAAAATGGTAGCCACGTTTGTCTCCAAATCGGGTCACGTGGCGACTATCGCTCTTGAAGATCGAAGAACTGTCAATGCCGATTGGTATATAGGCGTTTGTTTACCGATTGTTTTTGCTGAACTGCGAAAAACTAACCCTAACCGCCGTATTATACTACACCATGATAATGCCAGCCCTCACACCGCTCAAAAAACAGACGACTATCTGAAGGGCGAAAACGTCGAATTACTGGACCATCCTCCGTACAGCCCCGACCTAAGTCCCAACGATTTTTTTACTTTCCCGAAAATAAAGAATCGGTTGCGTGGTCAGCGTTTTCAGACCGCGGAAGAAGCAGTCGACGCTTATAAAATGGCCATTTTGTCAACCCCCACTTCAGACTTCAATAACTGTTTTAAAAACTGGTTTCAGAGAATGAAAAAGTGTATTAAACACAAAGGAGAATACTTTGGAAAACAATAAAAGTACTTTTATTTCATTAGAATGCGTATTTTTTCGATTCCCGAAACTTTCAGGGCAACCTACGTATCTAGTAAACAATGTTCTACCTTGAAAGTGCACATTTCTTGCTGTAAACAGCTGTATACTTGATAATAACTCCTAGTGGGATCTGTGTTAGAATATAAACTGTATCTTCTTTTGTATACTTAATCTCATTTTATGTGTATCTTAATGGATATCTGATACAAATATCTGTTTTTTCCCCAATAAATAAAAATAAAATAACAAAGCGTTCCCACGTTGATAATAAAAAGTTGACTAAGAAGATATATTTTGTGTATTGATTTCATTATCATCGTCATAACTATCTTTGTCTACTGCGACCATACATAACGTGGACGTCTAACGCCAGCTCAAAAATACCCCCAAACACAATTGTTCAATTGTGCCAAAATGCATGGCGCTTTCCTTGACACCACGCATATTTCAGCGCAACATCTTTGACAAAGTTTATAGAATATAGCCAATCAAAACTTTGACGGACCAATCACAACTATTTTTAAATGGCGGTGTAAGTTTTTACAGGTTGACATTGAATATCATTACCGTGATGCATTCAAGAGGGGGTGACACTTGTCAACTAAAATTCAGGACCGTTTTTGAAAGGTAATTTAGTATGGCGTGCGGCTTCCATGTTTTATTTGTTCGTAGTTTGTCTACAAGTGAACGTAGGCCTCTCATGTTAACTGTGCGTGGACGCATTAGGAGGTAAATTCCCAGTCCCTAAATTTACATTGCAACAGTCCGTCGACATGACATAGTTTTATTGATAAATATTATGAACCCCATGAAATATATGTATTCTGTCAGAATCGCCACTGCAATCTCCCCTCATTTTCCTGCAGGTGGACGTAAATCTTCAGTCTAGACTGCTTTACGGCCTCTACGCACCACCGTGGCTTGGAATACAAAGGACTTATGTGTATTGTTACAGTGAGGAAGTTGAGCCGTTTTCCTAATTTTTGTTTTAGAAGAGTTCAACAATTCGACATTTGGAATAGCGAAATAATGACACGACGTTTTAATTTGTCAAACTGTATTTTCTAGACTTATAACTAACGTGAGACTCAAACATATTTAAATATCACGTAATTGTTTTGACTAAAATTACGTGAGTAACCCGTTTGATCTATATTAATTTAAATATAACCATATTTTCGATTTGTCTAAGGATAACTGAGTGAGAGGGACTGAAGTCACCTCAATAATAGGATCAGTCAGATAAATTTTCTCATGATATTTTCATAAAAATAGATAGATAATTTAACCCTTTTCTTGGTATAGGTATTTGAAAAATCTTGCATCCACGCCAGAGAAATAAAAAATCTGTCGTAAAAAAAATACAACAAGTGGGACAAAAAATATGTGCATTATAAGATACAAAGAAACTAAAACATATTTTTGTCTAGGGACGAAAATCAGCCCTAATCAGCTGTTATTTTGTAAAATAAAACAATTTATAGTGTGGATTTTATTTTGGTCAAAATGGTAAAAATCATTTATTAAAAAAGATTAAAATACCCAAGACATACTTATGATACTTTACTATCCTGGTAATGTATTAAGTAGCACTTTAATGGATCGATTTCAAAATATAATTTGACTTGTCTTTATTTTCTTATTTATTAAAAATGAAATAGCAGGAATACCGCTCGGTATACCATTTAGTATTGCTATTGAATTCAGGAATGCGGAGATCAAATATAGTCTGGCTTCAATTTTACGAGGAACTTTACTACCTGCTTCTCATATGAGATTTTGATTCTATATAGGTACATATATAATTTTATTAGTAAATTCATAAAACAATTTTATTATAAGTCAAGTTATTACTTTACAATACTGTATTAGGTGAATGGTGATATCAAAGTCGCTGGGTTTATTCAATAGTCGATAACTTGGCATGGGTGAGCTTTTTGATTCTATTTTGACATATTATACCAAAGAACCAAAATTTACCAACGCTGGTAAACGTCGGTATTCTGTCTTTAATTTAGTAGTGTTCCTAGTTACAAAATACAACTCATAAAATATTTTAAAATAAAAATAAAACCGCCTTCAAAAATTCGCCCGAACTAAAAAGTTAAAAATAAATTTTAGTTCTTACTTCTTAGGATTTCCTACCCAAACCTTTAAACCTTTTACCCTATTCATTGAAATAAAATATTATGGCTAGGTATCCTACAGATTTCTTAGAAGTCGGTACCAAGCCAAATACATTCATAGGTATATATTAGATAGAGCTTTGTAACTTACTGTCACTCCGATTATGTTTTTATCAACAGAATGATCTACCTCGGTCATTTTGATTGAGTCATTTTGATGAAAGCATAACCGGAGTCACAGTAAGTTACAAAGCTCTATCAAATACTGTCATATACTCGCAAAGTGAACATATTTGGCTTGGCACCGACTTCTAAGAAATCTGTAGGATACCTAGCCATAATATTTTATTTCAATGAATAGGGTAAAAGGTTTAAAGGTTTGGGTAGGAAATCCTAAGAAGTAAGAACTAAAATTATTTTTAACTTTTTAGTTCGGGCGAATTTTTGAAGGCGGTTTTATTTTTATTTTAAAATATTTTATTTTTTGCTTTTTAGTAGTGTAAAATCGTTATTTAGTATGTCTAAATACTTATAATTAGAATGTACTGCACTCTAATAGGCCAGAAAACCTGAACTGGATAACTAAAATATTCAAAGAATTATCCCATTATCAAGGAGATATACATTGTATCATCAGCAAGTATGAATAATTTCAAAGATTATAGGGCCTTAGCATGTCTAGGTATATTATTTAAAGAATCACTAACCGCTAACCAACATGTCATAACTACTAAGCAAACACTTGAATAGACCTCGAAAATGTATGACAGTTGTTATATTCAAAGAATTATCCTCCAACTCCTAATCGTTAAGGAGTTATACCTTTCGTCATCAGCTCACCAACATGAGACTATGACCACCTAAAGGCAAATACTCAAATAGCTTCCAAAATACATGAACTATGTTATATTTAAAGAATTATCCCCCAACTCCTAATCTCTAAGGAGTTGTACCTTCCATCATCAGCTCACCAACATGAAAGGATGACTATCTAAAGGTAAATACTCAAATAGCTTCCAAAATATACGAAATATGTTATACTTAAAGAATTATCCCCCAACTCCTAATTGCTAAGGAGTTGTACCTTCCATCATCAGATCACCAACTTAAAACGTTCATGACTGGACGCAAATACTTGATTAGTCTTCGAAAATAAATGAAATATGTCATGTGTGCCTACAACATTTGAAGAGTTCCCTCGATTTCTCCAGGATCCCATCATCAAATCTGAATTTGGTGACAATGGGACCAACTAGAAGGTATACCCTTTCAAACAAAAAAAGAATTATTCAAATCGGTCCATGCGTCTTCGAGTAATCGGGGAACATACATAAAAAAAAAAGATTTCGACGAATTGTAAACCTCCTCCTTTTTGAAGTCGGTTAATAATAAAAATAAATGTAGGTACCTAAAGAAAACAATTTGATTTGTTACACAAAATATCTTGCCAAATCAGTAGCCATTGCTCACGGCGGCCGAGAATTGATGATATTTTAGATTCGATATTTAATAATCGCATCTTGCAATGTGTATTTTTAACCGACTTCAAAAAGGAGGAGGTTTACAATTCGTCGAAATCTTTTTTTTTTTTATGTATGTTCCCCGATTACTCGAAGACGCGTGAACCGATTTGAAAAATTCTTTTTTTGTTTGAAAGAGTATACCTTCTAGTTGGTCCCATTGTCACCAAATCTAGATCTGATGATGGGATCCTGGAGAAATCGAGGGAACTCTTCAAATTTTGTAGGCACACATGACATTTTTCATTTTTTTTCGATGACTAATCAAGTATTTGCGTCTAGTCATGAACGTTTTAAGTTGGTGATCTGATGATGGAAGGTACAACTCCTTAGCAATTAGGAGTTGGGGGATAATTCTTTAAGTTTAACATAGTTCATGTATTTTGGAAGCTATTTGAGTATTTGCCTTTAGGTGGTCATAGTCTCATGTTGGTGAGCTGATGATGAAAGGTATAACTCCTTAACGATTAGGAGTTGGAGGATAATTCTTTGAATGTTCAACTGTCATACATTTTCGAGATGTATTCAAGTGTTTGCTTAGTAAGTTATGACATGTTGGTTAGCGGTTAGTGATTCCTTAAATAATATAGGCATGCTAAGGCTGTTACCTATAGTCTTTGAAATTATTCATACCTGCTGATGATACAATGCATATCTCCTTGATAATGGGATAATTCTTTGAATATTTAAGTTATCCAGTTAAGGTTTTCTGGCCTATTACAGTGTACTGCACTGCAGAAAATGACTGAGGTAGATCATTCTGTTGATAAAAACATAATCGGAGTGACAGTAAATTACAAAGCTCTATCTAATTAATATATACCTATGAACGTATTTGGCTTGGCACCGACTTCTAAGAAATTTGTAGGATACCTAGCCATAATATTTTATTTCAATGAATAGGGTAAAAGGTTTAAAGGTTTGGGTAGGAAATCCTAAGAAGTTGGAATTAAAATTATTTTTTACTTTTTAGTTCGGGCGAATTTTTGAAGGCGGTTTTATTTTTATTTTAAAATATTTTATTCAAACGAAAAATATGTAAACATATGTGGGGCATATTGATTTAAGCTTTCACGAGTATCACTCGTATTTAACGACAAATGGGTCTTAATCGCGTAAACTTACGTTTAATATGTACGTTTGTAAATATTTATGTAGGACATGTATGTGTCATAGGTATGTATTAATAGATTACCACGTGTTTCCAAATGCACTGCCTACAATACTTTCTGCTTTGCGTTAAGGTTGACTGGTAGAGATTACCTCATAGCATTAAATTCACCTTTTGTACATTAACACTTTCATTGCGGACGAGTGCTACGCGCTACGCTCGTAGCCGATCCCGTGATTTTTCCGCTTTGTAGCGAAAATGGACCTCCCACAGAGAACTCCCCTCGGGAGTTCCACGCGCTCAAAGTGCTAAGCTGTTCTTTTGTGCAATAAAGTCTTAATAAAATAAATAAAGGAATATTTTCGTGAGTCTGCCTGCGACCACGAGTGTAAAATCGCGAAACGTCAGGATAATATTAAACATATTAAGTTTGTCGTGTGTATTTAAAGTATGTGGTGTTTGTATTCCTCGGTGAAACGGTAGACCGTTATCAGATGATGGCGGAACACCTCAGCGCGGTGTAGAAGCGCTGGGACCGGACCGGACCCAGCCGTAACCCGGAACGATATCACCCGGATTATACGACGCTGAGGACACACAGGGAGACATGGAGCTTAGTTTCGTATTCTTCTTCAATTTAAGAGCTGGGCCCTTGTCGGTGCAGCTTGGTGAAGCTCTCCATATTGTTCGATCCGAGACCAACCTTTTAATACCCTGGGTATTAAAAGGGCAGCCGACTTGGCTAAGCAAGTTTAGTTGCCAACCGCTAACGCTTAATCGTCAATCGTAAGCGAAAGGCAGTTGACTGTCTTTGTCGCACTAATACGAAAGGGTGAAAGAGAGGGAACACTATGATACGCTACGAAGCGTTAGCGATTGGCAACTTGGCTAAGCATCCTGGTATGACACGATCCCTACATGCTCCTTTACTTGGCTGATATAACTTAGATATATAATTTCGTATTTAGCCGTGTGGTGACGGCGGTAAGAATACATTTGTCACCACTCCAACTGTGTGGTGTGTGCCACTGACCATTCTTGATAGTAGATTGATGATGGCAGCAGCGTCATCATAGTGGACACATTACTGCGATTGCCAATCCGCTTGCCCAGCGTGGTGATCATGGGCATTTGTCTCATACGTATAGTTAATAGGAGAGACCTACGTCCAGCAGTGGACTAAGATAGGCTGATGATGTATATATGTATGTGTACAGTTTCGTGTACCCGGTGAGTTTTTAATAACAGAGGGTAGGTAATTCTGAGATCATAATCGGTTCGATTCTGAGATTCCAGTTGACGAAATGGATGGAACAGCTGATTTTCATATAACCTCAAAATGAGCTCGCTAACGTTTGGTTGGTGGACGAGAAAAAATTAGGGTTCCCTATTATTTTTCACATAATTCATCAATCAAATTGTCATACTGTAGTAAATACATAAGCTTATCTACTTGTAGTAATTATAACATAATATAACCTACCAACAAATAAATATTGACTTCAATGCTCCCTGTATATCTCTCATTTCTTTCGCTACCTTATTTTATGAGGATTATACGATCCGCCTCCACCTTGTCAACGTTACACACCGGTAGGACAATGTAACTATCACCAATCTATCCCTGCACATACACCAACCCTTATTACTATACGTTAAAACTCACATTCGTCTAGCCAATAACTTTGTATAAGTGGTTTTGGAAAGGCAGAGTGGAGAAAATTGACTTACCCTAGATAAGAATGGTGATGGTCAGTTGTTTTTTCGGATTACGTCTGCGTAAATAGTTTTCTTGTTTACCTTGTTTTGTTATTTTTCGATGTCGATGTTTCTAGGTGCAGTTATTTTTGTGTTGCATAATATACATGACTACATGTACTTTCAAGTTGTCAAGTTTCTATAATAGAGAAAAATTTAACCCTGGGTCATAACTAGCAATAGCATTGTACCGAGGAGACATTTCATAAGTTGCAAAACTTCCATAGATAATAAATATATTGATTTAAACTTTCACGATTATCACTCATATTTTAAAGACAAACGGGTCTTAATCGCGTAAACTTACGTTTAATTATATCCTGACGTTTCGGGCATGACGTTACACCCGTGGTCGTAAATAAATAAATAAAAAAATAAATAAATATCTTGGGACATCTTACACAAATCAACCTAGTCCCACGGTAAACTCAATTAAGGCTTGTGATGTGGGTACCAGGCGACGATATATATATAATAGATATATACATATAGATACCTTCTTAAATACATAGACAGCCATGACCAAGGAACAAATATTTGTGATAAATAAATACACAAATAATATCATCATCATCATCATCAGCCTATGATAGTCCACAGCTGGACGTAGGCCTCCCCTATTAACTATGCGTATAGACGCATTAGGAGGTAAATGCCCATAATCGCCACGCCGGGTAAGCGGATTGGCGATCGCAGTAATGTGTTCACTATGATGACGCTGCTGCCCATGCATCATCAATCTTTAATCAAGTATGGTCAGTGATACTTAAATCCCTTAGTCGACTCTTACGACACCCGCAGGAGGAGTTGGGGTGGTGACAAATGTATTCTTTCTGCCGTCACCACACGGCCAAAAAATGTCGTCAGGATATAATTAAATGTAAGTTTACGCGATTAAGACCCGTTTCCATAGATAATATTCTCGGGAATCTAAAATTAACAAATAATCTAATCAAGCCAAGACCAACTGCTAGATACATGCCTGGAGAGTTATATTTACGACCTTGTTTACTTGTTTGCGATATAAAATAATTACAACACATTTCTATGAGTTTTCATGGAAACTTACTATCAAATTGTCGTGAAATTTTTTGGAAACTTTCGAGTATGTTCCTGGAATTTAAAGAATGTTCTACAACTTGTACATTGCTAGTCATAACCACGTCGCAAAATATATAAATATATGAGCTTTTTAGGGTTCCCCAATAGTTTTGCCATGTCCGTCTATCCGTATATCCATCTGTTTGTCTGTACGCAGCATAGCTCAGTGGCAGTTTGCGTTTAAACATTAATCATGCCGAGAAAGTGGTAGAATAAAATATAGAAACAAGTAAATAATAATAATTAATGATAAAAATTATGTTACACTCGAATTAAAGTACACTGCAACTGCACAAAATGGCATCAAATGTACTGCACACGTTGCGGTCACCGCATTACCGTAAATCAGCGACCATCGGGCATCACTTACCTGTGACGCATAGGAACTAGATTTGGTTGTTGTATACCGGTAAATTCGGATTAGATTGGCTCTTGGGAGTATCATGGGGCCTACACGAAAAAAACTGCTTGGATTGATTTAAATAAATATAAAGATGGCTTCTAACATTTTAAATAAACGATGTCAAACAAAGAATCTTTGTCAGCCTCCGTAGCCTAGTTGGTAGTGACCTTGCCTACGAAGCTGGAGGTTCAAATCCCGGCGAGAGCATTATTTGTGTATTTATTTATCACAAATATTTGTTCCTTGGTCATGGCTGTCTATGTATTTAAGTATCTATCTATTATATTTGAGCTGAGCTCTGCCGCGTATGCAGTTAGAAGAATCCGACAGTTCACTGACGTGGAGACAGCTCGCCTAGTTTACTTTAGTTACTTTCACAGTATTATGTCTTATGGCATACTGGTTTGGGGCAAAGCAGCAGATTTGGACACCATCTTCATTCTTCAGAAGAGAGCTATTCGATCGATTTACAATATGAGCTCTCGCGACTCACTGAGAGAACGATTTAAGGAAATAGATATTCTCACAGTAGCTTCACAATACATACTGGATGTGATAATGTACACACATAAGATAATTAAATCCTTTAAAAAGCTTTCTGACATTCACAGCCGCAACACACGGAACAAGCATAAGTTATTGGTTACCAAGTTTCGTCTACAGAAAGCATAAAATAAGTAAAAAAAGTTTTAAGTTAAACGGTTTTTATTGCACCAAAAACTAGAAAATAAAAATTTCATGTATCTAACCGTAGATGCTACTTTCTGTAGATTACTCACGTGAAACTATTATCACTGTAGTGTTCCCAAGTCGGATGCTGAAAGCCACGTTTTGCCTCTATGTCAGTGGATTAAGCGTTACCTAATCGGAAACTTTTACCAAACTAAAATAAAAACGTGGGGCGTACGCAATTTTCATTAAGTCACTAAAATTATTTAAGAACACACATAGAAATCAAGACAGGAATAGTGTAATAAGTTTTGTTCTGGCCTTGATAAAAGCTATTTACCTCTGTAGAAGTGATGGAACAGATGGATGATTAAAGCTACAATTACATATTTTGAACTTGTACGTTTCTTTATAATAACGCCCCACGTTTTTATTTTAGTTTGGTAAAAGTTTCCGATTAGGTAACGCTTAATCCACTGACATAGAGGCTAAACGTGGCTTTCAGCATCCGACTTGGGAACACTACAGTGATAATAGTTTCACGTGAGTAATCTACAGAAAGTAGCATCTACGGTTAGATACATGAAATTGTTATTTTCTAGTTTTTGGTGCAATAAAAACCGTTTAACTTAAAACTTTTTTTACTTATTTTATTTTCAAGTTTTTAGTGCAATTGTTAAGATAATTTCCGATACTATACCTACTTATTCTAGATCAAAGACGTTGTTTATAATATGTAGGTAATACAAATTATACATGCTAAGTAGCGCTTATACTCTTGCGCTTTCATCACGAATCACGACACATATGTAAACGTAATGGACATTATTTTATTTTATGTGTAACGGGAGGCGAATCCCTGCTGAATAGATATTTTTAGAAATCCAACACTAAAAAAATGTTATTAAATATCTCGATCGACAAATGAAAACCAAAGGCTGGGCGTGGTTAATGTAAGCTTGAATGCCCGAAGTGTCTCAAATGGACGTGTTATTCATACAATAAGTACCTTAGATAACAGAGACCTGACAATAAGGAATATATCAATCAATTTGGTTTATTGAAAAAATCAAGTTAATTTTTTTATATTAATAAAATATAAACTCAGTCTCTCAGTCGACCAACCGAAGAACCTCAGGTCTGACGGAAAGTCCAACGCGAACCGAGGGCCATAACGGTCAATCAATGCAATCTATCAACCGGAGGGCCATAGGCCCGACGGCACTATGGCACGCACTACGTAAATCCAAGAGACTCCATCTCCCTGTCTGTCAACTGGAGCTATGCGATTCACTCACGCTGTCATTCTATCAGCTGGAGGGCCGCAGGCCCGACGGCTCTCCCTACGCGATCCACTCACACTGTCACTCTATCAATTGGAGGGCCGCAGGCCCGAAGGCTCGCCCTACGCGATCCACTCACGCTGTCACTCTATCAGCTGGAGGGCCGCAGGCCCGACGGCTCGCCCTACGCGATTCACTCACGCTGTCACTCTATCAGCTGGAGGGCCGCAGGGCCGTCGGCTCTCCCTACGCGATCCACTCACACTGTCACTCTATCAGCTGGAGGGCCGCAGGCCCGACGGCTCGCCCTACGCGATACACTCACGCTGTCACTCTATCAGCTGGAGGGCCGCAGGCCCGCCGGCTCTCCCTACGCGATCCACTAACACTGTCACTCTATCAGCTGGAGGGCCGCAGGCCCGACGGCTCGCCCTACGCGATCCACTCACGCTGTCACTCTATCAGCTGGAGGGCCGCAGGGCCGACGGCTCTCCCTACGCGATCCACTCACGCTGTCACTCTATCAGCTGGAGGGCCGCAGGCCCGACGGCTCGCCCTACGAGATTCACTCACGCTGTCACTCTATCCACTAACACTGTCACTCTATCAGCTGGAGGGCCGCAGGCCCGACGGCTCGCCCTACGCGATCCACTCACGCTGTCACTCTATCAGCTGGAGGGCCGCAGGCCCGACGGATCGCCCTACGCGATTCACTCACGCTGTCACTCTATCAGCTAAAGGGCCGCAGGCCCGACGGCTTGCCCTTCGCGAATCACTCACGCCGTCACTCTATCAGCTGGAGGGCCGCAGGCCTGACAGCCCGCCCTACGTGAACCAATCACGCTGTGAGTCTATCAGCCGGACGGCCGCAGGCCCGACGGCTCGCCCTACGCGATTCATTCACGCTGTCACTCTATCAGCTGGAGGGCCGCAGGCCCGATGGCTCGCCCTACGCGATCCACTCACGCTGTCACCCTATCAGCCGTGACCCTATGAGTCTATCAGCCGGAGGGCCGCAGTAATGACATACGGTACTAAACCGTGGTCGTTTACAATGGGCCTCATAAGAAGGCTCAAAGTCACCCAAAGAGCAATGGAGAGGCCTATGCTAAGAGTCTCTCTGCGAGATAGGATTAGAAATGTGACCATCCGTAGCAGAACCAACGTAACCGATATAGCTCTTCGAATCGCTAAACTGAAGTGGGCGGGGCGTTGGGGCGGTAAGGTTCTCGAGTGGCGGTCACGTACCGGAAGGCGCAGCGTGGGTAGGCCCCCCACAAGGTGGACTCATGACCTGGTTAAGGTCGCTGGGTACGGGTGGCACAGGGCCGGTCCTTGTGGCAATCTTTGGGGGAGGCCTATATTCACCAGTGAACGTCTTTCAGCTGATATGATGATGATCATAATAATTGAATCTGTATGTTTCTACCAAATATCTAAAGCAGTACTTCAAAATCTACATATCGCTAAATCTAACGGTTGTGGCAGGCAGTAACACTGGAGTATCAGATTTGAGGAGTTGGACGTTAGTATTAAATTTGCATGTTCTACCTATACTTCATATCAAAATAACTTCTTTAAAATCAAAATATCGATAAAAGATAAACCTTGCGGTTATTGTGGGCAGTACTGCAGCATCAGGAGTGAGGAGTTGGAAGTCAAGATCAGGCTGTTAGTATTTGATTATGCCAAACATGCTATACTTTCATTTTCACGTGTCTAACACTCTCGGTTAAGGTAGACAGTACGTCTGCAGCATCAGGCTTTGAGGATACAAGGATAAAAATATTATAATATTGCATTGTCATGGGGACTTGATAAAAGTTCCAAATTTTATTGATTTTGGTGCAGTAGAAGTAGTCGAAAAATCGATCACAAGATTTGAAGCATCGACGACAGTTGATACGCGGTGAAGTTAATAAAAACCGTTTAAAAAAAGTCGTTTGTTGGAAACTGTGTTACCTTTTTCAACAAAGTACCCTTAGAGGCATGGGAACTGCCCTATAATTCATTCAAAATGTACATCAAAAATGGTCTTCTCAAAAAGGGTTATTATAAAGTTGACGATTACTTGATTGACGAGGAACCATGGCCGTGTCTTCAGTCTCAAGAGCTGTCTTAGATTTACATGACATTGACTTGAATACATATCAGTTATGTATTTTGTAGACTTAGTTTATAAGACTGTTAGCTTGACAGCCTCTTTATTATTATTATTTTTTTTTTTTTGACGTTTGGAGAGCCTTTACACCTCCAAAATTATTAATTTTATTTATTATTCTTAGCATTTAATTTCTTTGACCGTGGAGACCTTTTACATCTCCACACTTAATATTTATTTCACCATGGAGCCCATTTATCTCCTTATACCTATAGCAAAATTTTGACTTATTGGATACATAATAATTATGTATTCTGTAGCACTAGTTCACAAGACTTTTAGTTTAACTGTCTTCTGACATGAAACATTTGTTTCATATACCTTTTTATTTATTTTTTATTGACATTTGGAGATTCTTTACACCTCCAAATCATTATTATTATTATTTATTGACTGACATTGGGGACACTTTACATCTCCAAAATTATGTATTATTGACATTAGAGAATATACATCTCTAGTTTAATTTAATATTAAAGTTTATTTTACTGTGATGTCATATTTAAATAGGTATTGGCTGTTGTCTTTTAAATAATAAGAATAGTTGCTTTGTGATTGTCACTAAATTGTCACTAAATTGTTAATTTTCTATTTTATTATTATTGTTAAAATCATGACGATTAGAGACCTTTTACATCTCTAAATCTTAATAACTCTTTATTCTGACAACTAGAGGACCTTTGCATCTCTAGTAGTATTAGATATAGATACTTAATAATGTTGCGAACTTGTACAATAATAATTATTTTTGTTTAATATTATGGTCCTTTATTTATTTCTGTCTTTATAAAAATGTCTATAATAATCTCCGAGTTTATCCGTTTTCATAGTTTTATTTCATGAGTAATCCTCGCGGTAACCGAAGAAAATATTATATAATAATCTTTTTTTTTTTTTTTATGTAATACATTCTTTAGTGCATGTTATTTAAATAAGATGTATTATTATACTGTTTTGAAAAAATAAGTCCACCTGAGTTTCTTACTGGTTCTTCTCAGGAACGGCGTAGGGTTTGAACCAGTAGTAGATTTATTTTCTCTCATGTCAGACGATTCGAAAGTGCTTATTAATAAGCTTACTTGAATAAAGAATAGTTTGACTTTGACTTTGACTTTGATTTATCGTCACCTGGTACCCACATCACAAGCCTTAATTGAGCTTACCGTGGGACTAGGTCGATTTGTGTAAAGGTGTCAAAAAATATTTATTATTTATTTGTTGTTATTATATTTTATCTTGTTTTAGTTCTATGACCTATTCATTTGCAAAGATGTTTTTTTTTGGGTGGACAATTCCCCCTAGGGCTATTTTAACCCGACTTTACGATACTCTGTTTGGTTACGTGGGTATTTAACTAAATGTAAACAATCTTGCAATATCTTTTTATTGAATAATACTTCTAAAAATCCTAACTATAATCCTAATTCACCGTATTTGCAAGAATGGCATCTTGGATAGGCCAACAGGAACTTCGAAGAACGATTTCGGGCATCTGTATTCGTCACACCACTGACGCCTTCGCTGCAGTAACAGGGACTGAAGTTCGATACCGTATACTCAACAAATTGCAACCCTAGGCAACACAGGAACCATGTCAAAGTAACGTTATCATTTAGATTGTCAGACATTTCAAACTACTTTTCATTTTGACATAGCTCTAGAGTAGCCTAGGATAATTCTGAGTGTACAGTATTGGCGGACTATTTTCCAGCGTAACGCAAAATGACCGTGAACGCCATTACCGTATTTTAGCGCCAACGTCACTTACCTGCCTGATGTACGCTCCACACTCGGGGGATTATTCTGCACAAGTGCACAATAGAATGTAATAGACTATAATTTATCCGTAACACATACCGTCACCGTGTGGTGACGGCAGTAAGAATACATTTGTTACCACCCCAACTCCTCTTGCGGGTGTCGTAAGAGTCGACTAAGGGATTGAAGTATCACTGACCATTATTTGATAAAAGATTGATGATGGGCAGCAGCGTCATCATAGTGGACACATTACTGCGATCGCCAATCCGCTTGCCCAGCGTGGCAATTATGGGCATTTACCTTCTAATGCGTAAAGCATAGTTAATAGGAGAGGCCTACGTTCTGCAGTGGTGGACTATCATAGGCTGATGCATGCATACATGCATAGTAGTAAAAGGTAAATAGTCTTGCTATCATAGTTTTCAGAATCTGGCTTCAATGCAGCCTGTAATGTATAACGGCACGTAATGTACGTTTTACGACCCGCTTGACAATTGCCCGACGGCCGAATTAGTTGTTATAAGTGACGGATGGGTCGTTAGTGCTGTTCCACAAATTATGAGCTAAATTTTGGGAACTGAAACTGAATTTTCCTATGAAATTGTACATTGTCAGCCTCCGTAACCTAGTTTGGGACCTTGTATATATATCGTCGCTTGGAACCCACATCACAAGCCTTAATTGATCTTACTGGTGGGACTACGTCGATTAGTGTAAGATGTCTCAAGATAGTTATTTATTTATTATTGTTTTTCTCTACCGTATACTCATAGTAACTGCATTTCCACGGTACTCGGTACCTATAATATGCATACTATGGGTTGAAATAAGATTTAATATGTCGATATGTGTATCGGTATTTTGAGGCATAATTTTGAAGAATTTTATTTTTTATTTAATACGTACAAGATTCAGAAATTAGCAAAAATTTGCTCATTTCTATAAATGTAGTACGTTTTAATTAGGTTTCAAGAAAAATTTTGCTACAAAACCAAAAGGAAAATATTGATATTTTAACTTTTTATTTCAATTGTCTTCAGAATTTAACAAAATATTAGGAGTAATACGTACACAGTTTATAGGTACTTGTACTGTTTAAAGCAAGTTAGGTCTAAAGCACCGGAAAAACTCCAAGAATCACCAAACAAAATTAACGAAAACTTTTCACTGTTTCTCGAAAGGTATAAACCTTAAATACCAACAGATACTACGACAGTCTATCTATTCAAAAACATTTTCCCTAAAAACAAGAAGATCCCTAATCGCGTACAAAGTATGTGTAGCTAGAGGTCGGAGTAAAATGGTTCTTAAAGAGGCTGTGAAGAAGAGTGCAATAAACGCAGTAATGGCGGTGTGAACGGCGAACAGCCAAGGTGGACACACTGCGAGGAAGCGATAACGGCTAGGGATGGGGTCGATACCAACACACTAACCAATACCAATAGGTATATGGTATCGAGAGTTAAGCGAAAAGGACCCAACCAGAGTTGGGCGAAAAGTAATATGATTACTTCTCTAATTTCGCAGCCTCCGTAGCCTAGTTGGTAGTGACCCTGCCTACGAAGCTGGAGGTTCCGGGCTCGAATCCCGGCGAGAGCATTATTTGTGTTATTTATCAAAAATATTTGTTCCTTGGTTATGGCTGTCTATGTAATTAAGTATCTATATGTATCTATCTATTTTATACATGGTACCCTCATCACAAGCCTTAATTGAGCTTACCGTGGGACTAGGTTGATTTGTGTAAGATGTCCCAAGATATTTATTTATTTTTTATTTAATTACATTTGTACGTGTACTTTGTAATCTGGATTACAAAGTACACATATAAATGTAATGTTTGTAATCTAGATTACAAAGTACACATACAAGAGTAGCTGGAAGGAGTTCTTTTTGCCCAACTCTGGATCCAATCTCTGAAATCTATCATTAAAATTTATTACGTAAACCGTCATCATCTAGGCCTAGTTGATTTTTTTTAACACTAGAAGTTGAGTAGAATTTACATTCGCGGTCAAATAATACGGGTCAGGTGTAATTTTTATTATTTAATAAGCAGGCAGGCAGTTAGAAAACTGATGTAGCCTGTATCCAGTGATCATTCTGACAATAATCATAGTCAAGTTGTAGATGTGATGTACTTAATTGTCTAGTCCATTTTTGAACTTATTCACATTTTGTACCGAAAATTTTTCATAGAAAATACTGCAAGCGGGCTGATTTCAAATATATACAGGATAGATAGAATCCTTTTAACATCAGATTATACTGTAATTTTCCTGAATTAATCATGCAGTCGACAAAATTTGTCGACTGCATGATCGACTATTAATGGTCGTTACATTGATTCGTGCAGGCAACATTTTTTTCTAAAAAATAAACACCATTATATATGGGAAAAGGAGTTTTTTAATCATGAATTGCTATTTATATATCCACGAAGCTATCAGACGATAAAATTAAGTTATTCTTGTATTAAAAAAAAAAAGGAAAGTCCAATACAATTGGAGTTCACTTATCCTGTAAACATTTAAAAATCTATTTGAAGCTTACAGTATTTTCTATGAAATGTTATACCCGACCCGTATTCTTTGACCGGGAATGTAAATATCGGTATCAGTATCAGCCCTCCACAGCACTATCGATAAAATGGAATCGAGAGAAGTGAATTTCTTTCACCTGATAGCTCGGTTATTAGCCAATTCCCGCACTTCGATGCCGGTCCGTGCCTAATAGACCCCCAATAAAAGGGTCCTCTCTATTTTTTTCTCCTTTATTTGTTCGAGGTAAAAATTTTCTTATTCAATTTGACTTTGTACCTGTTTTTATTCGTCTTTTATTTTCGTCTTAACGTGTTTATTTCTATTGGCTTAGGACGGAAGTTTCTCTATCGGTGTTCGATTACTTTGCTCTAATTCTGACTTTTTCAGGGAGTTTGGAAATGAGAAGGTTGTATGCAATGTTTACGTCAATGTTTTTAAATACACCGTGTCCGTCTTATGTAAATGGGACCTTACTATTTTCTGGCTAATTTTAAAAATCTGTAATAGTGGAAGAAAAATTACATTTCACCTGAATTATTTGTACGGAAGTAATCACTACATTATTGCAGTATTACTATTTCAGAAAAAATATATTTACATACATTTCCATACAATACATTATTATAGGTAAGTCCCATTTGCACGAACTACCAATTAGGTTAGTCAAAGTCAAAGTCAAACTATTCTTTATTCAAGTAAGCTTATTAATAAGCACTTTCGAATCGTCTAACATGAGAGAAAAAAATCTACTACTGGTTCAAACCCTACGCCGTTCCTGAGAAGAACCAGTAAGAAACTCAGGTCGACTTATTTTTTCAAAACAGTATAATAATACATCTTATTAAAATAACATGCATTAAAGAATGTATTACATAAAAAAAAAAAAAGATTATTATAGACATTTTTATAAAGACAGAAATAAATAAAGGACCATAATATTAAACAAAAATAATTATTATTGTACAAGTTCGCAACATTATTAAGTATCTATATCTAATACTACTAGAGATGTAAAGGTCCTCTAGTTGTCAGAATAAAGAGATATTAAGATTTAGAGATGTAAAAGGTCTCTTATCGTCATGATTTTAACAATAATAATAAAATAGAAAATTAACAATTTAGTGACAATCACAAAGCAACTATTCTTATTATTTAAAAGACAACAGCCAATACCTATTTAAATATGACATGTTAGATAGCTAACGCAAGGTTAACTGGATAAGTACATGTATTATTGACACAACTAATATTAATTTAACCTCATGTTATTACCTTAACCCAGAATTGTGCACGGTAACCAAAAATACCTATCAATTATTAGATTAAAGGAGATTATTATTGCACTTTAAAAATTATCCCTACTCAAGCGCCAAAAACCCACTTGACCAATCATTTTAGATAAGCATCTAACACGGCATTTTTCTTTTTTATAGGCACACTCCTGAACACCACTTCAACACTCAAAAACTTCACTTTACCTGCTCCAAAAACTTGAAACATTAAGCCCTCTGTAAGGGAATCACCCCTCAATGAAAGAAAACGTATTTTTGATTGTCGCCACGTTTTTTGCCCTAATGACGGGAAAATTGAAAGTTAACGCCTCGCAAAAACTTCACGATGGATCTAATGGAGGGAGAATGTATTAATGACAGTTACATTTGAAGGTAGGATCGTTATCATCAACGTTAGCTATGGTGCTAAAGCTATATCATTTTTGTAGGCATCATAAATTGTGAGTTCTGAAAATCATGTAAAATCCTAAAACAATTCTCAATATTGAAATACGAATAGGATATTTTTTATGAATATAGTACCTATAAAAGGGCCCTTAATAAAAGATAATCAAAAAGTCTTTTACGGATTTTTTTTAAATTGAACTTTATTATTTTCATTTGAAATAGCTTGCATGATATTTCCAATTCATATATTATGTTTGTATTATTTCGAAACCAGTAGGATGGTACAACGTCTAATCGTTTGTCGTCGTTGCCATCACGTTCTGTTTATTATTATTGTAGATAAGGGCTAGAAAATTTGCAGCTTCGACTGGTTGCGATCTATTGCGGCAGCCCTGTTTTATAGTTCATTACTAATACCCGTTGAGTCTAGGAAGTTCCAGATTCTTAGGGCTGTAATATTCTGTACCTCGTGAGGTTGAAGTACCTGTCTACCTAGGTGAATACTTCTTTCTAACAAATATGCAAGTGCGAAGGTGACGCGTAGATAATGATTATTGATAATGTAATCCCTGTCGTCTGTTACATTCATTAGGTATCCATTTAACAACATACGAAAATAATAATGTAAATCAATTTTCCCTTCATCATCATCATCATCATATCAGCCGAAAGACGTCCACTGCTGAACATAGGCCTCCCCCAAAGATTGCCACAATGACCGGTCCTGTGCCATCCGCATCCAACGGACTTCTGCGACCTTCACCAGGTCATCAGTCATCCTCTGAGGGGCCTACCCACGCTGCGCCTTACGGTACATGGCCGCCACTCGAGAACCTTCCCGCCCCAACGGCCACCGGTTCTACGCGCAATGTGCCCCGCCCACAAATTTTGCCTTACTGATACAATCTAATCTCTTTAACCCTACTTCTCCACCTTATCTAACAGAGAGATTTAGCTATCTAGCTACAGGTAGTGATCATCGCTTGCGTTCAAGTCATAATCTCATCCTTGCTATACCCCCTAACAAGACGCAAACGTATGCTAAGTCTTTCACTGTACACGCTGTGAAATTGTGGAACGCTTTGCCTCTATCCCTGCGGCAGTGCCAGTCTGTGGCATCATTCAGGGCTAATATTAAAAAGATGTGGTTGTCCACCAACGGTGATTAGGTTAATTACTGACATTTTAGCAGTTCTATTATTTTTATATATTTCATTTGTATAATATTTATTATACTGATATGTAGTCTATGTATTTTATGATAAAAGTTATATGTGTATTCTATTCATTTAGAGATAATGTATTTTATTTATTTATTGTGCATCATGTGAGTTTGTCTATCTAAACTTTCGAATCTCCACTCAATTTCTCAAAGGTTAGCTGGAAGAGATCCCTTATAGGGATAAGTTCGCCTTTGTACTTATATTTCTTTATAACTGTGTTGTAACATATACCGTGTACAATAAAGTGATTTACTACTACTACTACTACTACAATCCCCGACACACTATAGCTACGAATATATATTAATATTACATCCGTGTTTGACCTCCTTATTTAAAAATACAGTCACCTGCAGCGTCACTACGATATTGGAAGTCATATATCACTCGCCGTGCAATAACGGGACATAACGCGTTCGAGTTGTTTTACAAATCTTTCGCTTGTTCTTTTCTAACACGTGTGTGGTGAGTGGTGCAACGTATAGCATGGCGCGTTTTAAAATTTCAAGTTGTTTCTGTGACAAATATGTAGGTACACTTTTAGTGCCCATTTTGGGACTGTTCAGTTGTAAATGTATAAGAGCTGTTTGGTTAAAGGATTGCAAAAATAAACTTAGTTAAGCCCTTAATTAAAACAAAAATCACGACTGTTTCAATTGTGTTACTAAAGTTACACCATCCGAACTATGTGGTATACTCTGTCTAAAAACCTTCTGCAGTTGTAAAAAGGGGTAAATTTAAAAGATTTAGTTTCAGATTATTGATCGCTCATAGAAAATTACAATGAGTCGTTCTTTTTCAGGGCTAAAGTTGTTATATAAAATTTAACTTCAGCCAGCCAGACAGCCATCCGCCTATTTCAAGTTCACTGCTGAACGTAGGCCTCTCCTATTAACTATGCGTATAGACGCATTAGGAGGTAAATGCCCATAATCGCCACGTCACACAAAAATTATGACATTGAACTTTGTTTTCATTCAATTTTCTATGAGCGATCAACAATTTAAAACAATATTTTGAAATTATTTTACAACTGCCGAAGGTTATTGGACAGAGTATACCACATAGTTTGAATGACTAACTTTCGTAACACAACTGACGCGATCGTGATTTTTGTTTTGTATAAGGCCTTTGACTAACTCTTTAAATTCTAAACAGGGCTTAGATACCGGTTTCTACTCCATACAAAAGAACGGTTCGAATTGCGTTCTTTTTTGTTCTTCGGTATATCAATTCTTTGTTTATGGAGTAATTTAAAAATACGACGTTAGTAATTTCATAACATTTTGAGTACTACATAAAGAATTAAATATTGGGCTATTTCGAGGTTCGTGAAAAAAAACCTGTTCTGAGCCTTGATCAATCACGCCATCCACGCCGCTTCCCGCTTTTCGCTCATGACTCGCGCGCACTCACGTCCGGACGATAGATCACTGGCACCTGTAATATTAACGCCCATCGCCGCCAGATGGCGCGGAAACAAAAAGTATTTGTCAAAATAACATTGCGCCTAATGTTTACACCTTGTCGTTTGCTGATGGTTTACATTATCGATATAATTCTATAAATTATCATCATCATCATCATCATATCAGCCGAAAGACGTCCACTGCTGAACATAGGCCTCCCTCAAAGACTGCCACAAAATTATGTTAACCCTTAATTTGATATCGTCTAAAATACTGGACACTTTTTGTATTTTTGTAGTACCTGAATTATTAAAACTATTGATGCCAAGGACCCTCTTTACACTTCAATTCACAACCATACAATATTTCTGTCGAACTTAGGGTTACAAGTCTTCCAAAATTTTAATAACCTGAAGTTTTTCACTTGATTCTATCATTTGTCTCACATCACAAAGCATTCAAAACTAAGATAATTTCTTAAAATCTAGGATTTCTTAGGTTTTTTGCTTAGACTAATGTTTTCTCTAAAATAAGTAAATTACTTACTTCAGCCTTTTATTTTAATTAAATTGAAACAGCAAAAGAATATAAAGAAACTATTTCTACGCCTTCTAGGCCAATAAATTGAATTATTTCCAGGAATTCATTCCTAAAATGTTAAAAATCGTTTTAGTATCTTCATTTAGTCCCACTACTCCTAATGTGTTATATCCAAATTTGCAAAATATGTCATGGTCACGCGATTTTTTCGCTCGATTCTTGAAACTATAGGTAACTAAAGGCTTGTAAAAAGAACTGGGTCGCGTTTCATAAAGTAATATTTAACAATTTTGTTGTTTTTCTAACGCACGCACATATAGGCTAGAAAGAGAGGCAAACAGCAATATTGTAAATTGTAACTGGAAGTACACCAACTACACGTTTTAAACGAAAAGTTCTTCTTTCTTCTTTTGAATGTTACACAAGATGAATGTAGCCATTTCCACGTAGGTAATAGCGCATTACCACCTCGGAGCGTCAAAGCGTCTTTGTGCCCAGATGTAATCTCTACGCCCAACTATAGGTACGGATCCGTCAAGAATGATGCTCTATCTGTCTTAAATATTATATCAATTTGTTTATCATTTCATTTTTAAAATAAATAAATGTCAATTATAAATATTAGATGTCATATACCAAAGA
>JALPQI010007518.1:0-49804 GCA_025490895.1 Thaumatotibia leucotreta | reverse complement strand
AAGCAATATATATATATTATTATTATATATTACATAAAATGACCTTAGCACATCACTAGTTGGAACGCCACCATTAATACGCTGTCCGGCCGAAGATTTGATTTCCGGATTTTCTTTCAATGAAAGGGCTAAAAATATACATGAGTTATTTGGACTCTTTTCGTTGAAAGGAATGAATGGCGCGGTTGGCACTTCATGTATCACTCGGTTGTTTCCATGTAGGTAGATTAACGATGGCCAGTTGCTTAAAAGGATTTCCATTTGGAAGTTAAATCCTTAATGCGATCGTTCAATGAAAAAGATTTTAAAGGGGTAATTTATTGTTTTGGAATGATAGAGTGGTACCTACTTAAAACGATTACGAGTACAGTTTAGAACTTCGTATTTCATTAATTACTTATACGTATGAAGTAAAATTAAAACCAAGATAGGATCGGCGCATTGAATATCCCTGATTTTAAATTGTTGGCACATGGACATCTCTGGAATTATTAGGGAACAAACTGTATGAAATAACCGATTATGCTGATTTAAATATCCTGTTTTACATTCCCTTATGTTTGATTATGAGTTATGATTGGTTGCCAGCAATACCAAAAAAAAAGTTAAACTACTAAAATATAATATATGTCATTAGTAGTCTGTTTGTTTCGCCATAAAAGATTTAGCAGTAGTATCATGTAAAAACTCAAAAATGAATTACGCAACATACCCTTTTTCCCGGTGATAATAAAATAGCAAGTTTAGTTGAACAATCATGCGACTGAATAATGTATGAGGTACGTGATGACTTGGCAACTCGCTTTGTACTGAGCATTATGTTATTGGGTGATCATTCGCCGGATGATTCAATAATAACAATACTGGCTTTACTTCTCGTTATATTCGCGTAATATTCGGAATATTACGTTAAACCCAGTACAGTGGACATTATTGATTGTCTGTGCTATTATAGCCTCGTAAGTTCTGTTGTACTTATACAAATACAAATTACTTGTATAAGTACAACAGAACTACAACTACTTACAGAGTTGCTTTTTAACCGACTTCAAAAAAGAAGGAGGTTCTCAATATACTCAGTCGTAAGTTCTATTTTGTATCGTTCGAATTTGAAACAACCAAATGTAGTCACTTTTATTTTAATAATTAGGTATAAATTCTCAAACACTCTTTCTAATAAGCCAGGATTTTTTTTGTATTAGGTATAAATAAGCACGATAATATGTAGTATATAGCATTATTCTGTTCATTTTGATATGTGCTACATTTAGTATTACTACAGACAACGGAATACCTACTTACTCACTGTAATAAAAATAATTATTTTATTTAGTTAATGACTTGTACGGTGTTGTTTGTGCCAATTTAAAGTAATGAGTTGGATTTGCACCAAAAAAGGTAAAAAATATCTGAACGTGTATACTCGTATGTATATGCCAAACACCAAATAGAAGCACATACATTGTTAGCACCTTGGCCGCTTCAATATTGATTTATATTGGCACCTGTATAAAAAAACACTGAAATAATATGTAACTAACTAAGTAATTACGTAAAATATACTACCTAACATATACAAAGGTGGAAACAGGTCCATATCTTTCCGATAAAAATCTTTCCCAATGCTACCCTGTGCAAAAAAATCCCTTAACGTCCTTCCACAAAATAGAGCAATAAACAGGATAAACTACACCGGCTTGACAGTTTTATCCGGCATGGCAGCAAAGATCGTTTGATTATATTGACACTTATCTGATTCTCTCATTTCTTTTCAATCGCTGGGTGGTTTTTCACATAAAATGTTTTTATATATTGAAATGTAGAATAACCCAATGGCCGAATATTTGAGGTTAATATCGCCATTATTTAGGTAAATTTGGATAAAATAAATATAAATTAAATTAAGAAAATAAAAACGCGGTTATTTGTAATGTGTTTAACTCATTTCAATAATCTTTTTTTTTATAACACGGTCATCAAAGAACCCCTCGGTGTCCGTTGGCTTGCTGGGTCGACGACATTCGTAAGATTGCGGGACACTTCTGGGTTAGATGACTCAGGGCCGAGATGAGTGGCATACTAGAAGAGAGGCCTATGCTCAGCAGTGTGCGATAAATGGCTGAAATAATGAGGGACATCAATATCGAGACGTTCGATGAAAAAAACATAAATTCGAATACTAATATCAGTGCGACAAAATAACTGGGTATATACATCATTTCGTCGGTTGACAACTAAAACTCACTAAGTAACAAATTAACAACTACTTGAAATAAGACTGGTAGGTACCTCAGTGCTGGTTCAGTACTGACATAGGTACAAGGTTGCTAACACGGCGTCCTAGGTGAGCGATTCCCATGCGAACGCGAAGCGAATCGACGCGACACGACGCGACGCGAAAAATTCAAACAGCCGCCAGCTAATACAAGTGGCCTATGTGACCAACCGGGGTGCGGGCGTACGGGCGACGCGACGCGAAGCAGACGCGATCAGGGGGGTTACCATGACGTACTAATGCGGGTCAGTTTAGGTCGAGAGACTACACAAGGCTACACGAGTCGTATATCACTGTCCCTTTCCCTAAACCTAAACTGAATCTCATTAGATGCATCGATGCTGCCCATTTTTTATCAAATAATGGCCAGTGACACTTCAATCCCTTAGTCGACTCTTACAACACTCGCAGGAGGAGTTGGGGTGGTGACAAATGAATTCTTATTGCCGTCACCACACGGCAATAAGAATACATGTGATTGTTATTATATAAATATATTTGTAAATACAATACAAAACGACTTCTGTTTTGTGGGTGCGAAATGCTCGAGCCCCACATATTCAATTACGGCTTTCAATTATTTTCATACAAAATATGCTTCAATGTGTGTTCCTGTTCAATGGCCAATTTTTCCATGCAGTGTAAATTTCATTCAACAGTTAACTTGTCCGCATTGCACCTGTCGTTACACTATATTTAGACAGTAAGCTAAATATAGTAGTATAGTATATGCACCGACAATGTTACACAACCGTAATACGACCCGTTTCCTAATGTTCTGATTTCATTTATTTGACTTGTCTGACGAATTCGTATGAATTGGGGTTATTTTTATGTTTCACATAGGCGTGTTTTGTGTGAGTACGTAAGTTTGTTCGTTGTTCCAAATGTTTAAACCGTTCAGAATGCTCTGAACTTATGCTCCGATGGTTGGATCACATCACATAAAATATCATCAGCAATGCTAGGCGGGGGTAACCCCCATTTTGTTTGCTATTTTCGCGCGATCGAGATGCGACCCGCTTATGGTGTGTCATTTTGTTTATTGAAAATGTCCGATATAGGAAATGTCGTCGCTTTGAGTCGCCTACGTAGGTAGGTACGTAGGTAGCCTAAGAGTAGTAGAGTAATAGTTTTTATGGTGAATTCTGGTTGTCGTCCGTCGATTTGCTCTTTTAAACTACAATATCATCGATAAATGCAGAAATCTTGCTGAAATCAATGCCAAATTAACCATCTCATCTTACTTTAATCCAAAGGCCCAATTATCGTAAGTCCTTTACAGTAATGTCAGCTTTCGTCAGCACCAGCGACGAATGCTTGCGTAGGTAAATTCGCTAATTGGTGCCGGTAATGAGGGGCTAATTAGAGAGCATCGAGTCAGGTTAGTAGTCAATTATGATTACACTGATTGTAATTATTGAAACGTAAGCATAAGGTTCTGCAGATAAAATTCAGGATATTTTGTTATTTTAGCGTGTTAGTGTTACACGAGCCACTAAAACCCTTGAACGGGGTGATTTTGTAGGTTATACTTACTGAACAACTTTTACTATGAAGCTAACCCAGAAATCTCAATAAAAAAAAATTTGCTCTTTCATACAAAATATCGTGTTCGATCGTTCAAAATGTACGAAAGAGACAATTTTTTTTTAATTTCGTGATTTGGACAATTTACTATCTGGCCTATCCGCAAAGCTAGGCGTAGTTTTCGGTTAATCACGACGACTCACCCATTGGTAAATAAATAAAACCGGCCAAGTGCGAGTCGGACTCGCGCGCAAAGGGTTCCGTACCATTATCAATTTATTATTAAAAAAATACAGTTAAATCAACCTACCTCAAAAACTATAGGAGGTAATTTAATCAAACCAAAAATCTTTGATAGAGTTTATTAATGTGCATAACATATATTTTTTTCAAAAAATAGAGGGGGGGGGGACACATTTTTCAGACTTTGAGAGCTGATATCTCGAAAACGATTTGCTTAAATAAAAATGTGATGTATAAACCTTCATATCATTTTCAAAGACCTTTCTATTAATACCCCACACGCTTATGTAAAACTAAAAAAAAAATTCTATCCCTCAGTTACATGTATGGAGGGCCCCCACCCCAATAGTTTTTTTTACAATTTAGTATCATAATCCTGTAGCGGTTTATACAACACATATTCTCACCAAATTTCGTTACTGTAGCATTCATAGTTTCCGAGTAAATCGGCTGTGACAGACGGACAGACGGACAGACGGACAGGACGAATCTATAAGGGTTCCGTTTTTGCCATTTTGGCTACGGAACCCTAAAAACGAAATTATTAATAAGGATGTTTTATTAATTTTAGAATTACGAATGTTTACTGGGCTTAAACGTAATATGCTGGTGGCTTGATTAATATCATGATTAGGTATTTACAGTTTATCGCGCTACACTTCATTGTCGCACTTGCAAACTTGTTAAAGTGCATTTAGACCAAACCAGCATTCGCTCATTCTATCCCCCTATCTACGAAACCAACGAATTTCTAGTACATAAAACGAAGGAAGCTCAGAGGAAAAAACTCGTGTATAAGCGAATTTTGGCATGGTTGTAGGGAATGGTGTTTTAAACCACATACTAAAAGTACTGGTGGTTAGGGGTGGAGCTAACG
This sequence comes from Thaumatotibia leucotreta, assembly GCA_025490895.1. Classification (NCBI taxonomy): domain Eukaryota; kingdom Metazoa; phylum Arthropoda; class Insecta; order Lepidoptera; family Tortricidae; genus Thaumatotibia; species Thaumatotibia leucotreta. The sequence goes on along the minus strand of JALPQI010007518.1, from coordinate 44,879 downwards.
GGGGAGAGGAGTGTAAAGGTCCTTATTTTTAATTTTTCGTAAATAACTCGTAAACCGTGGCTTATAGCAAAAAACGTTCTAGTTCATAAGTAATCTACATATAATTCTCTACCAAAAAGATATACGCATGTTTCCTCTGGGATCAATGTGTCATGAGATAAGAAAGCACGAAGATGGACACTAAAGACATAAACACATATCGTCCATTAATACAAAAGCGACACAAGTCAAAAATTTACTTTTTACAGGGGAGCTGTTTAAAGATTTTGTATTCGTTTTTTTTCACAATATTTTTTTACAGCATTAATATTATATGTGTTATATATCAATTTGTAGGCATTTTAACCTTCTTTTGATGTGTTTGGTTATTAGAAAGTAATATGTGCTGTGCAAGCTTTTATGAGCGTATACGTCCGTTTTGCATAAAAAAAATATCATTAACTCTGATATTTTTTTTCCATCAAAGGCCACAAATACAAAAAAATAAGCAGTTATTTCATTTAAACCATACATAAAATCATGTCTTAAACATAGAAATACTGTTTTTTAACAAAACTGAACCAGACAAAACTTTTTCTTACTGTTTCTTTACTTACATATTGTCAGAACATGTTTATAGGTACCGTAAACCGGGGTTACTTTGATTAATTTTAACTTTGGTTACATATTTTGATGAATTTAACGGACGTACTAGTTTAAAATTCAGATATAACTATCGGTTTTCTTCAAGAATCAACCTGCTATATAAAAAAATGTGGTACCTTTAGTTAATAAATATAAAATAAATACAACGCGATCAAAGTTATATTGTTGAGAATGAAATTTACTTTGATACCACTTATTTTTACTATAAACCGGAAATAGCCCACCTAAAAGCACGTAAATAATAAAAATCGGTTAAGTACATCTTTAGTTATTTGTTTTTTCTATGTTTATTGTATTTGTGGAGTGGTTACTATAATCCCATACTAAATGATCCAAATTGATATGTTTTGACGGTTTACTAGTTTTTTCATTAGAATTGATGCAAGAACTTAATTTTTGCCGATACAAAAGTATATCTTTCAATATTTAATTGCAGAGGTAATAAGCCTTTTCTAAAAATCTACTTATGATAAGTAATAATGTAACATTTTTTTTCTAGGCGACATCACAGCTTAGCGCTAGTACTTGGGTCCTACCTATGTAGTGAAGCAATAGGCATGATGACTGTCAAGTCAAATCAATATCTTTTTTCGATTTTTGAAAGATTTACATGAAATACACAAAAGTGTCGTCACGTTTGTGTACTACACTTATATTAAATAAAAGTTCTGTACAATAATTACTGCAGTCTATATTTTAGTAATAAGTTATTCGTGTATGATGCCGTGCATAATGTCTAATAATTTATTTTAAATACAGTCATCATCCCTATGTTGGCATTGCCAAAAGTTAAAAAATAAATACTACTAATAAGTATAAGTTATTAGATTCGTTAAAACATACAACGGGGTTAGATCTATGGTTGTTTTACTTGTATTGTATAAAAATAATATAATAGAAAAGCATGACAAATACTTAATAATCCGAAGTTTATGCCATTATGTGTCTTCGTAGTCGCAATTATAGGTACACAAAATTCACAGTCATCTTCCACACAATCTCTAATATACTTTTAAGTAAAACGAATACAATACAAAGTACCACGTTTTACAATTACTGTTTTTATAAGATGTATTGTATTTTTTAAGATTTCATGCAAAAGATACACAATTATTAAATTTTGGTACATTTATGGATTTTAATATTATACTGAATTAAAAACGGTTGTAAATGCAACAATGTTTTTTGAAACGTACTATGAAGTGTACATTTTAGAATCCTAACTGCCACATTCCGTATTGCGGCTCCTTTGTTTATAAAGAAATCTAAACCGTACATATTTACTTTATTCAAAACAGCATCATGTATAAATATGGCTCCTGTGATTGATGCATTCGAATATATTTTTAATTCAAAAAGGTTGCAAATCCTAATACGGCAGTTTTGATGAATGAAAAATCCAATTTAAGAGGATATTTTAAAATTAAAGCTGCCACATTCCGTTTTGTGACTCCTTTTTATATAAAGAAACATAATATTTACGTATAAATTTTATTAAAAACGGCCACATCTACAAATATGGCACTTTTGCTTACATATTTTTTAACGTAATCACTTATTTTTTCGTTTCATGGCACTTTTTCACAAAAATGTCGTGCGTTTTGGTCGACGGTCGAGTCGCAACTGACAAAATGGCAGTTTAGCGCTGAAGTTAGTCTCGAAAGAGTGATAGTGCAAAAAGGGCACCTGCATAATTTTGATACTTTCTAACGTCACATGTGTCTTACGACACGACAGGTGTCTTAGTGTCACGTAAAATATTAGTGCTTATAATGTCGTTTTTGCAAAAAAATCATTTTTCACGGTTTTTGAGTTGTGTCGCTTTTGTATTTAATGGACGATATGTTTAAGTAGGTATGGCACATACAGAATGCTCGCAAGCATTCCAAAAGATTTTAATGCTCAATTCCTGACCATGCTTAGAGTCTTTAATGTTATATAAAATTTCCTGGATTCGGCTTGGTTTCAGAGATAATCAACCTTGTTTTCAAAATAAGTTTTTCGACGTAACTCGTCATAAAACTTCTTTTTGATTACAATGCTACCACAATTTGTTTTAATATTACCACACCTTTTTCCTCGCAATCAAAAAATGGGAATAAACTTGACGAAAAAACCAGTCCCTAAAAAAATATTAAAATAAATATTTTTTACAAATTGTTGTTATAATAAAAAGTACTGGGAATGTCAAAAAGTATTCAAAAAGTCTAAAATAAAAGAGAAAAAAAATTTTTTTTTGGTGGTATTTGACATTAGGTCTCATAATCATTTTTGTTTATTTTGATATCTAGAATGCATACTTAAAATATTTTGGAATGCTCGCGCCCGGGCGCGCCCTGTATGCTTATTTGTAAAAAGAAAATACCTAATTATCTTCTAAACCGAAAATATTCTCATAATCACCGTCAAAAGATTTTAACTATGCATTCTAGACATCAAAACAAACAAAAATTATTATTAGACTTAATGTCAAATACCTCTTTTTTTTTGACTTTTTGCATACTTTTTAACATTTCCAGTACTTTTTATCATTACAACAATTTGTTAAAATTATTTATTTTAATATATTTTTTAGGGACATGTTATTTCGTCAAGTTTATTCCCATTTTTTGATTGCCAGGCAAAAGATGTAGTAATATTAAAACACGTTGTGGTAGCAATGTAATCAAAAATAAGTTTTATGACGAGTTACGTCGAAAAACTTATTTCGAAAAAAAGGTTGATTATCTCTGAAACCAAGCCGAATCCAGGAAATTTTATGTAACATTAAATACTCTAAATATGGTCAGGAATTGAGCATTAAAATCTATTGGAATTCTCGCGAGAATTCTGTATGTGCCATACCTACTTAAACAAATGTGTTTATTTCTAGTGTCCATCTTCTTGCTTTCTTATCTCATGACACATCGATCCCAGAGGAAGCATGCGTATGTCTTTTTTGTAGAGAATTTTATGTAGATTACTTTTGTACTAGAACGTTTTTTGCTACAAGCCACGGTTTACGAGTTATTTACGAAAAATTAAAAATAAGGACCTTTACACCCCTCTCCCCCCGTTAGCTCCACCCCTAACTATCAGTACTTTTAGTACGTGGTTGAAAACACCATTCCCTACAACTATACCAAAATTCGCTTATACACGAATTATTTCCCCCGATAGGCAATTTTTGGTCTTCATTAGGTGGGCTATTCGACGATACACGTTTTGTGTGACGAACGAATTTCGTAGAGTGGGGGATAGAATCAGCGAATGCTCTTTTTGTCTAAATGCACCTTTAGAACGTGACGGCAGCAACGACAAACGGTTAAACACGGGACCATCATAAGCCTACTGAACTATAAATCCGTAAATATTTATGCTGGATATATGCGACCAAAATTTATTTGTTTCAGGAAGTATTACAAAATAACGCATAATAAAGACTAATCGAAAAATTTACTTTAGCCAAGAAAAATATTGATTTTATACGATTGACATACTATGTACGGCCGAGGAAATAGAATGTTTAGCTGTTTATAGTTCACTTTACATTGGACGTGCTTACTACATACAAAACTACCAAATTAACCCGAACCGCAAAGTGCTAAACATTAAATTTCCTCGACTGTACTCACCTACCCCCTTATTCAGAAACGTCTCTTAAATTAGCAAGCCGTTAAACGTTGTTTGTTCCTTTCGGTCTTATCTATATACATAATCTATAAGACCGAAAGGGATAAACAATTCACAGTTTGCTACTTAAGTTAATACACGTTTACGAATAAGGTTGAAATATTACATCGAGATATAAATAAATGATTAATTGTAACACATATTATTATTTCATCTGTTATCAAAACGGATTCGCCCGACATTAACACTAACTATTAAAGTATACTCTCTTATAGAAAGCAACTCGTATGTTAATGCGGCGGACTTGCAAAGTTCGCGGAGCCCCGCCAAGTTTAATTACGTGCCGGATTATCTCTCGTCACTCGTAGACTTGGTTTTTTTCTGTAAAAACAAATAAAAAGTTTTATCAACAAACATTTTTGACGGATTTCTAAATAAAAAAGTGATTGTTGAGTGTATTCAGAAAGATAATAATTTCAGAGTAGAATCAGATGAGCTACAGGGTACCTGAGAAAAACCCACATCATTTTAGGCATGTATTTCTTAGCCCAAATGAAGGTTAACAAGTTTTCGACTTTAGGAGAAATTAGTTTTAAGATCTTGACAATAAGTACTGATTCTCTTGCTTACATAGTGATTTTTATTAGGATCTTTTGTCATCTAAAAATAATAAAATTAGTTACCTTGACCTTTCTACGATCTTTTGGAACAAACAGACAGTTTTCAAAATGTTTAGATACTTTTCATTTGTACTTATACTTTCTTGGCATACAATTAAAAAACTGTTGCTGTATCTAATAGCGTTTTAAGGAATAGTACATTACTATAGAGGACAGGAAACGAAGGGTTACAGGCCAAGTAGATATATCTGGCTGAAGGAACTGAGGCCAGATAGGAATACGCGGCCTGTAACCCTGTTTCACGCCGAGATTTGTATAGTGCTTTTCTCAAACTTGCCATGAAATAAAACGAACTGATTTCGCCGAACCACACTATTTCATTTTTAAATATACCAATAGCATAGTATCGTAAAACATAAAAAAAAAAACATTCGCGCCTAACTTTATTTTTTAATCTGTTTAAGGTATTCTTTTACCTGCTGGTATAGACATTAGTGCTAAGGTTATTTTTTTTTTGTGTGGCTGAATGTGAAGACCTAGTGTCACAATTTGACGTTTCAAAACAAAAGACAGTCTGTTTGCAGTCCTAGGTGTGAAATAAATACATGAAATCTCTTTACATATCATCTTTGCACATGACATCGGATAGATAGTATTTCCGGGTTTAATTTAAAGTATGTAACATGAACATTCCGTAGCAAGTTTGAGAAATAAATATTTTCAATAGATACCTACACAAAAGAAATAACGTGTAAGCAAATATTATAATCAGGCAATACTTTATTACTTTACGATACTGGCAACCCAGCTGTTTCCGCCTTTACATAGGCTGAAGCACTGGCTGATTTATACTTTTAAAAAGTTAAAGAAAAAACAATAGAAAAACGGCGTATTGTAAAACGCGAAATATAATTATAAGAAATTTTGAGTGTGATCGTGTTATTTTCAGCTTGTAATAGTAATAATATGTGCTATTTGGAATATAAGTAATGGTAAAATTGAGGCCGTCGGCTAAAACGAGCCTTATTAATTTGTTATGTAACTTTAAAGGTATGTAAATTAAGCAAATTGTGATGGGTGCTAATAATATTTTTTTGAATGAATATTTGTGCAAATACGAGTAAATGTATGTAAACGCTTGTTGGACTATTCCTTTCAAACGTTATACATTAAATTGCATTAAAAGATTTTTTTTTATTATCATTGAATTCCTTTTCTTGCGTTTTTAGAACAAGATCGGTCGATACTGTAACCATTTTCATAACAACCATAACAATATGATATTAGTTTTTTATTCAATCCTAAATTTTAGATTTTATTTATTTTTATTTCAGATTTTATTTTATGTTAGTTTAGTTATACTTCTAAACTGTTATTTTATATGTAACTGTAGTTTATTTATGAATAAACAAAATAATTTATAAATAAACAATGTAACACAACAAGTTTAACAGATTTTACAAGTTCCGAACAGATTTTACTCTTAAATCAGTAATAACAATATTTATTATGTCGAAATAATCATTAGAATAATATTGTAATTTTCCCCCCCTTGGCTTGTTTCACTATTTCCGAGTGTACATAATATATCTTTCAGATAAAAATGTCAGCTGTCTTATGTGCCCGAGGAAAAAGATAGCGATAATTTTATCCAACGAATATTGTTAAATAGGCCGTAAGTATGAAACATACTTTTTTTTTACAGAGGCGCGCTTCCGAACGGCACGCTATGGCTCGGCGCGTTCAGCGCAGCGCAGTACCGCGGCGACGTTCACGCGGCAACGTACCGCTGCCGCGCGGCAAGCAGTGTCGGCGCGATATTGTCGCGCGACATGCGAGTGGAAGCAGGTGAGCAATGTTAGATAAAGGACGTCTGCGAAGAACCCACATATAATATAACCACGTTTTTCCTTCATAATATGAAGGTAAAAAGTAAGTAAGTAGGAGCAATTCTTTCATTTAAAATGTTTTTTTTCTCACTTGCACTTTATTAAGCGACAGTTATTTCGTTTTTAATCTATATGTACACATTTACATTAAAAAGACTATTAGAATACATTAAAAGATGAATTATTTACATTAGTTTTAACTCTGAATACAGAAAAGTTTATATGACACTTCAGTCTTTAAGTGTTATGAATGTTATGATCAGGAATACATTGCTAAAATGCGGAATTCTGCAAGCGCACCGTATGCAGAGAAGTGTGTTATTTAGGACGGTATTAGGCATGTTTTAATAAACTGAGATAAAAGCAAGTTCAAGCCTGTCTTAACTCTTAATGTTATGGTCTGGGTGCGTTTAATAGCAGCGCATTAAGAACAGACGAAATAAAATACTGTATTGTTTTAAATAGCCACAAGAATTTAAACCAGCAAAGCCGAACAGTTTATAATAATGTGTTTAATATATAATGTGTGTCATACAAAGCGTATTTTAAAAACACAATTCATGAAATAGGCTGCGAATACTACAAAACGTAAACGGATGAACAAAAACTGAATCTAACTTTAATCAAGCTCGTCACGTGATCTGCATCCCCAATTTTTTCACATCGTGTCACATGTTGAAAGCATCAAATTCTCATCACGTTTATATCAAGTTATCATTCGAAAAGTTCCCTTATTCTATAAACAGGTCGTTTTGCCAAATAGGCGAGCATTCTCATATTTCCACCCCAATAAAATCCGCATCTGAAGTGGCCAGCAATTTGGGCTGTGACGCGATTTGCTGCCGCCTCGAGCCGCTCTTCGCTCCTAATCGCTCGAACAATGCGCCCTCGAGGCTCGAGGGTCCGCAGTTTTTTACTCGAGCGCTCGAGTTACTAAACTTTTTTTTGAAAAAGATTATCTAAGATTAAACACTTGGAAGAGGTGGATGAAAAAAAATTTAAATATAGTTGAAACCTTATAAAACAAAAAACTGATAAAACACTTTGTCTAGGTAAAATAGATAAATCATTTTATTTTAAATAGTCATTACAAGGAAGCTTAGAATTATGTAGCACCTAAGGTTGAAATTTTACTTTTATAATAATTAGTTTTATAAAAATGTAATAGACTTGATCCGTCAACAAGTGCTAGTTGGCAAACAATTTTTCTTAAAAAAAAATCTTAAAATTACCTTTATTTTATAATACGGTTATTCTTGCTTTGCCTCTAATATCTTTAAATGAAAACATAAAATGCTAAATTTATATCAAAGTATGACTATATAAAGAGAGGAGAATTTGATCCATCGTTATTTCTTGGATTTGATGTATATTTTTACATTTCCTTAATAAAACTACAATACTTAATATATTTAGCTTTGAATAAACGCAGTCCATTGTCCTGTTTTTATTTGCATCACATAAGCTTCTTTTATTTTCTATTTGGAATAATAGAATTAAAAATAAATACAAGCATACTTATTTCAGTCAGTCTATCATATTTATACAAATAAATAATTCAAAGGATTATACTACCTTGTCCTCCTTGTTATCCTGTAATTTTCCAAAAAAAATGTCGTCTAAATTTTAATTCGTAAATACGAGTACATACTCGTAAGGCCTCTTAATTAAAAACTATTATAGTATATTATAACTGGCTTCTTAAGTATCTACACATTTGTTATTTACTGATTCAAAAAATCATAATAATCCACACATAAGTCATCCTAAATCTTAAAAAAAATACAGAATACACCCAAGAAACTGAAAAGTCAATGACACGATAAACGTTTTGCTGACAATGTCTTCAGCCGAACGAACCGTGAGCAGCCTCGTAGCTTCGTAGACATGTAGACCCGTAGCGCTCGTAGCAGCGTAGCACACGGCGTAGAGGCATTTGAGTGGGTTCACTTTTTGTGACTTTTTGTTCCACCTGGAGTTCTTTTAGTTTGAAATGGCGTGACTTTCTAGTATGGGTGGTAATATTATATGAAGTATATAAAAGAGGGTTAATGTATTGAGTTATGATATTAAGTGCTGAGCAAAATTTAAATTAACTAAATTAACTTGACAATTGTTGAAACTACAACTATACAGGTTGTTTTTTTGTTCACAGTTCAAATTTTAGAGGGTCATTTCTGAGATCATGTTGATGAACTTGTACATCCGAATCGAAAAAAAAAAACTGATGCTCCATACATTTCCGCCTACTAATATCATAGGGTTTGCATGAAATATCAGTTTTTTTTTTCTGGTTTTGGATGAAGCACCTAAGGTAAAAGTTCATCAATATGACCTCTGAATTAACCCATGTTTGGCCGGTGAATAAATAATCATTCTGTACCATTATATCCCGCGAAACAAATCTTGTTTGGGAAAACAATGGCAGTTTATATACAGGGTGGATACAGTTTACGTCCAGCAGTGGACTAACATAGGCTGATGATGATACAAGGTGGAAAGGGACGACGTTCCTTCCCGCTATCGACCGAGTCAACCAACCATTAAGTACGATCAACTTTCAGTATAGGACCAACATCGAAAGCGTACACGGAAAATTTACTTTTCCATACTATTGAACTGTAACTAAACAATCACTCACTATGTATGAGGGGTTAAATTATTTTCAATATATTTCCATGTTGGTACTACACTGAAAGTTCATCGTAATGGTTGGTAGACTCGGTCGGTAGCAGGAAGGAACGTCGTCCCATCCCACCCTGTATATATATTTTTTTTGACAGCATAAATCATGACCGAAAGCATGTGTACATACATTTATTCAGATTAAACTGCTATAAGAAACATCTGAGCACACCTCAAAAGCCACATAACATCAGCATCAAAAACTAAAATATACATGTTCTTCGGATTCCGCTATATCCCGCTCCGTCAAGCGTTTATTCCATTAACGGACCCACAAAGGCGCGGACCTCAATCTGGACCCTCCGACCTTCTCCAATAAAGAATCGTATTTGCATTCTCGCCTCGAGATTGATCCAGACTTGCCTTTTCAAATGTCAATACCGGGTCAAGGGTTACCCGGACGAAACTTACCCTTACTCAGACCCTGTAGGGTTCACTTCACTTTGAAGTAGGATCGCTTTGTGAGGCTGGACTGAAATCGTTTTCGTCGTATATTGAATTTGGGTTTTTCACCTGTTTAGAACAATTTGTTGAAATTAAATGTCTACACTGTCGGCGCAAATCTGATCGTTTGCTCGATGTTTACCTTTAGGCCAGCCATACACCTGTAAGTTCTTACGTAAGTTATAGGGACGGGGCTATACAAAGGAATGAGATAGTTATATTCACCTCTCATTCCTTCCATCGCATTCCATTATGCATGCTCTAGAAGTGTAACATAATTCAGACAAAAGCAACGCATCTAAAAATCTCTCTACAATAACACGACGCAGGTGATAATTTGCAAAGCATGTTTTTCATTTGAGGGCCGCGTGGTGACGGCAGTAAGAATACATTTGTCACCACCCCAACTCCTCCTGCGGGTGTCGTAAGAGTCAACTAAGAAATTGAAGTGTCAATTTTTGATAACGATTGATGATGGGCAGCAGCGTCATCATTGTAGACACATTACTGCGATTGTCAATCCGCTTGCCCAGCGTGGCGATTATGGGCATTTACCTCCTAATGCGTCTATACGCATAGTTTAATAGGAGAGGCGTTCGTCCAACAGTGGACTATCATAGGCTGATGATGATGATGAAGTGTATGGTTGATTTTAAGATTTGTCATCATCATCATCATGTCAGCCGAAAGACATCTACTGCTGAACATAGGCCTCCACCAAAGATTGCCACAATGACCTTTCCTGTGCCACCCGCATCCAGCGGACTCATGCGACCTTCACCAGGTTATCAGTCCACCTAGTGGGGGGCCTACCCACTTTAAGATTTATAAACTGTAAATATTTACTTTATAATGGCGAGTAAAGATGGATCGTTCCCATTAAATTCCCTAATTTACTATAGTTACTATTTCCGAAAAATCTAGGGGGTTTATTTACTGTGTTATCAAACTTTAGATTAGCACAACAATGATTGCTAGTCGTGCTTATTTTTTTTAGTTTCGTTAAATATTCGCGACTCGCTTGTCAGTAACATACTGTAGACTTATGAATCCAATTCTAAGTATGAAAAGTCTTAAGGTGAATATAGACCAAACGAGCGTAGAACCGATGGCCGTTGGGGCGGGAAGGTTCTTGAGTGACGGCCACGTACCGGAAGGCGTAGCGTGGGTAGGCCCCCCATAAGGTGGACTGATGACCTGGTGAAGGTCGCAGGAGTCCGCTGGATGCGGGTGGCGCAGGACTAGTCATTGTGGCAATCTTTGGAGGAGGCCTATGTTCAGCAGTGGACGTCTTTTGGCTGATATGATGATGGTGATGATGATGATGATGAGCGAATGAAATCAACCAATTTCGACAAATCAAGTTCTGTGTAACGAACGAATTTCGTAGAGTGGGGGATATAATTAGCATTCGCTCGATTGGTCTAAACCCACATAAAGATTTACGTGTTGTTGTTGCGTTGAATAATCGCGTACAAGAGTACCAGTTCAATTTACCTACTGATTTTGACTCTTATCAACTAGATTTCAACGAAATGCATAGCTAATTAATAAACATCCTTTACTTACATGTATAATTTTAAGTAGTAACAACACAGACATAGAAAAACTGTGTGGGTGTTCGAATAATTAAATATTTTCTTGTTTAGAAACCTAAACAATCCTCATCATATAAAGTTTCCGCTTACCTAAATGTAAATTTATCCGGAGCGTCTATTTTTGGTAATTTTATTTTCATTTTAACGAGCACCAAAACAGGGTACATTTTTAGGGTTCCGTAGCCAAAATGGCAAAAACGGAACCTTTATAGATTCGTCATGTCCGTCTGTCCGTCTGTCCGTCTGTCCGTCTGTCACAGCCAATTTACTCGGAAACTATAAATGCTACAGTAACGAAATTTGGTAAGGGTATGTTTTGTATGAACCGCTACAGGATTATGATACTAAATTGTAAAAAAAACCATTGGGGTGGGGGCCCTCCATACATGTAACTGGGGGATAAAAAATTTTTTTTAGTTGTATATAAGCGTGTGGGGTATTAATAGAAAGGTCTTTGAAAATGATATGAAGGTTTATACATTTCATTTTTATTTAAGCAAATCATTTTCGAGATATCAGCTCTCAAAGTATGAAAAATGTGTCCCCCCCCTTTATTTTTTAAACTACGCGATATAAATTTCTAAAAAAAATATATGTTATGCACATTAATAAACTTTATCAACGATTTTTGGTTTGATTAAATTACCTCCTATAATTTTTGAAGTAGGTTGATTTCACTGTATTTTTTTAATAATAAATTGATAATGGTACGGAACCCTTTGCGCGCGAGTCCGACTCGCACTTGGCCGGTTTTTTTCATTTTATTCTTGCTTGAATTTGTAAAGTAAAATTCTACTCAACTACTAAAACATACGAATTTTAAGATATTTTATTAATTGTGAATAATTACATGATTTTTAGATTGTTTTATTGTTTATACACAAAAAAAAAACAAAAATATCTGGAATCTCCAGGTCCATAGTTAATAGGAGGGGCCTACGTCCACTGCTGGACGTAGGCCTCTCCTATTAACTATGCGTATAGACGCATTAGGAGGTAATGCCCATAATCGCCACGCTGGGCAAGCGGATTGGCGATCGCAGTAATGTGTCCACTATGATGACGCTGCTGCCCATCATCAATCTTTTATCAAATAATGGTCAGTGATAATTCAATCCCTCAGTCGACTCTTACGACACCCGCAGGAGGAGTTCGGGTGGTGACAAAAGTATACTTACTGCCGTTACTACACGACCATTACGGTATTTTATTCATTGTGAATAATTACATGATTTGTAGAAATATCTTGAATCAAGTATGCTTACTTCGACAGATACCTCTTTTAACCATGATTGTAATGAATTCAATTCAAATCAAACATCGATTTTTCTGAATAAATGTCCGTTTAAGCCTCTTAGATCCACCTGAGTCGACAGAATTTATTTATTTAATCGTATGAAAGATATCAGTAAGCTAGCTAAGTAACAAATACTTACTTGAAATAAACTTCGGCCTCGTATCTTATTTCTGATCCAATACTGACATACGAGGTTGCTAAGCTGGTCGTGAAAGCCTTTATAGTGAATTTGGTTGACGACCGAAGAAATACATGTGTGAATGCGCATGCAGTGGAAACACCCAAATTGTATTTTAGAATTATAACTAACGTGAGACTCAAACATATTTAAATATTTATCAGACGGGTTACTCACGTAATTTAAGTCGATAGTTGCTCGACATGTTTCGATCCATTTAGAGGATCCTCATCATCTGCTAGAGCACCCGCTCTACAGAGCTCAAGCCCGCAGTACACGTCGGGCTTTGGTTGCGGATACTCCATAATGAGAATTTGATAAATATTTAAATACCCAAATTGTATGTATAGGAAACTAAATTCTTCTATTCTTTCTCAGCCTACCGATACAGTAGCCGTACCATGAGTTGGAAAGTAAAACGTAACGTATCGAGTAAAACCAGGCCTGTCCAACTAGCGCGTTCGGTTCGAACTGTCAGTGCCACCCCGGGGTACTCCTACTTCATCAGTAGGGCCTCGCGGCAAGCGGTGACGTGACGCACGTCGCGCACTCGCGAATGTTGTTCGTCGAATATCTACGTACTAATTCGACCGCTGTCAGAGAATTGATTATACACTGAATAATATAAATGAAACAATATAAAAAGTTAGTCATAAAATATTAAGATTATATCATTTATTAAAAGAAAGCTTCCTTATTTTCAAGGTATGAGTTACGCGATAGAAAGAGAGCGCACTTCTACGTGACATTTAGCGTTGGCGTTTAGCGCTGCGCGTTGGGAATTTGAACTTTATACCTTTATACCTAGTATCGTAGCAAGAATCCTTACTTCTTTAAACGGGTTTTCGGAGATGGTTTTCTGCACTTGCACTAATATGTATTTTGTGGTTAAATCTAATGCTTACGTAATGTATTTTATCGCGCTCGCACTGGCATATTGGAGCGAGCGCGATGGCCTGCTTTACGTATCGAGAAAAACCTAACGTTGCCGATACTTTCCAACTCATGGTACGGCTCGTGGCCCCTATACCACAAAACTTTACAAGCGTACAATTCTACAAAATTGTCAACTTTTTGTATGGGAATTTATACAATTTTGTAGAATTGTAAGCTTGTAATTTTGTGGTATAAGCCACTGGTCTAAGACGTCTCTCGGTCCACCTACGTCGTTCAAGCATCAGCAGGCTAGTCACGTTACATACGTGACAAACAGTTTAAGGGCAGTGCGGATTATGTGTATAGTGCGGCGTGCGATGAACATAAATTACGTAGACTTTGATCAGTTGTACTGATAATACTTGTAAATTACCGCTTTCGTTGCTTGGATGTTTTGTTTTGCGTACAACAGGAGGGTCAGTATTCCAATCCATGTTTATATGTATTTCGATCATTATAACCATTCACTTGCTTTGTATTTGAAAACCACTCTTATTTTACATAAATAAGTTTGACAGCTCGCAACAATTGAGTGGGTATAAATAATAAATATAGGTACGGTCCACTTTGCATTGCTGCATACAAATTGTATCGTCACGTCACGTTATCAGCCTCTCTTCTCACACATTCAGGAGATAAATGCTCATAATCGCCACGCTGGACAAGCGGGTTGAAGATCACAGTAAAGTGCATTCATACTTACTTGTCTCATCATGTAAACAAACACTTTTTGAAAACATTACCACTCTTTTCTCGGCAATTATACAATAATCATCACGTCAAATGTTGTTGCATACTTTAGAAAACTCGCCAAGTATTATAATCACTCAAAAAAGCAGTGAAAAATATCATTTCTGTAAAGATTTTCGTTTATAAACGCCGTTACGGTCGGATAACCCTCATGACATCTGACATTGCGATGTCTAGATTGTCTATGTACCGTAATGTTGGCATGACAATATATCGATATTAATACTTAAAATACAACTTGGGAAAAATGCAAATAAAATAAATTGCAGTAATTTACCAAAATTGTTGTAGTTGATTTCAATATGTTTTTGATATAATATTGTACTAATTAATCCTCTTCCTGACAGACGACGCAAAATCGATAATGCTCTTTTTACGTAAATAGTGATATTATCGCTGACGTTTCATTATTTCGACATTTCTAATCACTAGTGATTGTCTTTGATCAACTTTGACGTTTTGTTTGTTTACATGATAAGACAAGTAAGGATAAATGCACTGTAGTATGTCCACTATGACGATGCTGCTACCTATCATCAATATTCTAAAGGAATATTCATTGACACTTCAATCCCTTAGTTGACTCTTACAACAACCACGGGAACATTTGGGTGGTAACAAATGTAATTGTACTGCCCCCAACCACGCAACGTAACAAATTGTATGGATATTTGTAAGGTAAGAGATTCGATGATTACTCAACATGCTTCGACCCACTCGTCAGTACACGTCCGTCTTTTGTCGAAGGTGCTCCTCTTAATGGGAACAATCTTCGACTTTAATTACGAGAGCAACTCGGTTTATTCATATTTTAATATGTAAATAACTTGGACGACATACGCCAATTGAGTCGCTTAACTTCAAACCTGGTAAATCCACTCTACCAATAGAGTGCATACTTAATTGCAATTGCCTAGTTTTTCTTTAAACTTCAACTCTATTGTCAGAGTGGATTTACCCGGGTTTGAAGTTAAGCGACTCAATTATAGATACAAGAGCATTTGTAATATCTAGGCTTCATCATACGTGAAAGTTATTCAGATTATCCAGCTAATTATTTAGGTATCATCCTCAAAATTTTAACACATCAAAAAATAAACCCATCCAGGTCAACTTCCAACTGTCCATTTTTAATTTTATCTACACTTTTTACGGCCGCGCATAAACTTCCCGGCTTTAAAAATCTGCCGAGCATTATGTAAAGCAGTGCATGGGGAGGTTGGGGCTATGGGCGCCAGCTGCTGCCGTTCCGGCTAATTAACTTTTCCTCAAGGAAATATGCCAAAAAACTGCCCACATAAATTATCTCTACACGCTCAAATTGGGAGTAATGTTTTAATCTGCAGTGCTTTATAAAACAGGGAAACTTCACTTGCTCAGAGGTTTTACCCGTTTTTAATAGGGTTTCAAGGGGCCCACAAAATAGACTGACTACCTAGTGAAGGTCGCTGGAGTCTGCAGGATGCGGGTGGCACAGGACCGGTCATTGCGGCAATCTTTGGGCTAGTTCAGCAGTGGAAGTCTTTCGGCTGATTTATGATGATGACGATAGGATTTCTATTACTCAAAATACTGGATAACCTAAATAGTAATACAGTAAAATACTCTTTATTGCACACGTCAAGTAAGAAAATAATGAAATATCTAATTCAATGTTACCTAACTTTTATAACTTGATGTGTATTCCTTTAAATTGCTAATGGTACAAAAATAGAAATAAACTTTGGGCAACGAACAATTTAAAAAGTATTTCCGATGACACATCCGCTTGTGCGCATAAAATACTGCCTAAACTTGTTTCAATAACCAAATCTCTACCCCGTCGGCGGAAACACGTTTTTAATTTCGCTCAAACGACAAACAGAACCTTAAAAACGGAATTTATTAAGTCTCCCGACAATCCAGCCGTGCCGACTCGCCCCAAGTTACCCGGCAAATTAAGTTTGTAATATTTAATACGTTAAGGACAAATCAATGCGATCCGATTCCGATTAGAGGAAAATGCAATCGTTTTTCAATTATATTTTCCATTTAGCGAAAAGGTTTCTCGAATTTCCCAATTTACTTTTGCGTTTTTTGCCGACGCCCAAGTAAGCAAAGACGATAACCGTTATTTAATTAGTTCCATTTATTTTCCCTTAAGCAAATCGTCTGCTCGATGTTAATCGATTGAGGTACGGCAAGGGAATAAATATATATACACATTTCTATCTTATGCCGATAGAAATGTTATATATTATATAATGAAGAAATAAGGGACGAAATTACCTATCTTTAAAATTCCGACAAGATGATTTTATTTTTTATTTACTTACGTATACTTAAGTACTTTGTTGGAGGCAAAATAGCGTAAGAGCGGATTAATTATTAAAAAAATACGAGTTTTGTCAACAGTTTAGGAATATTTAAAATACATAAAAAAACATTTTTTCTTCCACGGATATTATTCTCTTTCTCACTAATCCAATGTCAATATGTTTTTAATAAAATTAATGTACCTACTCGTAAAATACCTATGATTAGTTATGATTATGATAATAAAAATATTTAGGTCAAAAATCATACATTATCTTCATCATCTTTGTATTTGTACGATAAACGAATACGATTACAGTCCTCTCCAATCTAATCGGGCTTTTAAACGAATGTGCCAAACAATTCAATTAGAATCTATTCAAACCACATAGCGTTTAAGTCCACAATGCAAAAAATCTCGATTCGATTCTCTTTTAAGTGGCTTTTTGATCGACAGCAATTCCCGCACTGCAGAACAATACGCCTTTGTCACAACACTCAAGCACCTCTTTTGCGCCCCTATAAAAGAATTGAGGGCCTGAGGGCCCTTCCGCAAGTGACTAGTTAAGGTTTCTACATCGATTATCTGATTACGTGCCGAGTCTTTTATCAGCGGAACGAGGTATTGTTTCGCTTATGAGTATACTTGATTACAGTCTACGGTCTACCTACGCGTAACCGAATTTTTGAGTGTGTAGGCAATGTTAATCAAATAGGGATGATGACTATTGTTAAAATATGTAAATTATTTCACAATATACGACATAATAGGTACACCAAGAATGTAATATTTACCAAAATGTAGACTATATTAATTTTTATACAAAACATCTTTTTGAAAAAGTGGGAAGAAATTACGAAATGGAACGTAAATAAATGAATTTTAAATTTGAGGACGACTTTTGGGGGGTTAATTTGAAATATTAAAAGAAATTTGGCGAACTGTGTCATAAATGATAGGTATATCAAATAAAACGGTTTTGTGTGAGGATTTTCAGTATGTTTTATTTCTTATTTTAAGGCAACTAATATTTAATTTATTTAAAAAAATATAGGCGAAAAATAACTTCCTGATCACCGAAACTACTGGGCTTAATATTTTGAAAAAAAAAAAACAGAAAATAGTTCCTTACGCGTAGTTTACAGGAAAGCCTATAAAAAGTCCATAATCTTTCAAAATATCATAGAAAATCTCAGTATTCGTGAACGTACGGAACCCTTTCCACGCGGCCTGTATTCCAGTATTCCAGGTCCAGGCATTAATAATTGTTTCTTTAACCGTGATTGCGTTGGGTCCGGCTAGATTCGAGTCGTAGATATGTAGTTTCTTTAACCGTGATTGTTATACATAGGTTAGGTTAGTCGATGTATAGATGAGTAGAGAACCCAATGCTTTCTCGTTCCGTAAGTCGTCACTGTCGGCGTATTACGTTTCCACATGAGTTCGTTAGTGACTGTAAACGTGTTAAATAGGTACGTTAACATGTCTAGAGAAAAAGATAAAGAATGTAGAAAAGAAAAAAATAAAGGTTATTCAATTTTCCACTAAACGCTTCATTTCGCTACCACAATATTACAGGGTCTATGTTACATTTTCAGGGTAATTAAATATGAACTAAATGTCAGTGTAGCAATGTTCAAATTTCAAATTTATGAAAGTAGAACATATTATGACCTTGTGATATTGGGGCAGCAATTTATGTGTTGAAATATCCTTACTCGGTCGTCTTCAAGTAATATCAGGTATGTCCCTAAGCCCCGTTTTCAAATTAATACGGTTTTAGAACAATATAAAGCAAATTGGTTCAATAGAGCCTTCGATTACGCATCATGATTAGGTACTGAAAAGGGTCCTTTACGCGTATTAATTACATGTGAGTGAACGGCATTCACCAAACAGGGTATAGAAAGACCAAGCTTTACATAATCCAACAACCCATAGAACTGGTCAATACAAACAAAGAAAACCTTTTTAAACATACTAGTAATGAGAATAATAGTATAATATATCCCACAATATAGTAACAGGCATGCTTACCATAGAAAAAAAAATAACTACTATGAAATAAATACTAAATACTAAAAAAAAATTATTCTGATTGTCACTGGATTAGAACCCGCATCCTCTGGGTAAATTACCGGTCCAACGTGCTCCCAATTACAACAGACGACCTTCCGTCAATCACAGTGAATTCAGTTCATGGTATTGTGAAACTAATCACTAGCGACATCTGTACTTAATGTTTGTCGCTGCAACGGAGATTTATGAAAATGCTATCAGCATTTTCCATTACGTTATGTCAACTTATAATATTTATTTCTTTATTGCAATCAGGTATTCATAATACACAGCATAATACATGAACCCGTAAGGGCGTGGCAAACAGATAAGAGTAAGTTAAATATATCAATATCATTAACACTTTCATTGCCAACGAGTGCTACGCGCTACGCTCGTAGCCGATCCGTGATTTTTCCAATGGACCTCCCACAGAGAACTCCCCTCGGGAGTTCCTCGCACTCAATGTGTTAAGTCATGTCAGCCATCAGTTATGAAAATAAACATTAATATAATTGGAAGCTATATAAAAATAACAAAAAAATAATAATTTCACACTAATATGTAGAATTCTGGATAGTAAATATGTCATCAATGTTATAATAGTAAATATGTCAGTTTGTATGATGTTAGAACGTAACACGGTGAGCACGATATATTTACAAAACCATTAAGTAGCCCGGATGCTGCCCTGGCTCCAAGAACATTCTTATTAACAGCAGTCATGATAAAAAATGCACTCATGTTGTGGTACAACGATAAACGCCATGAGCTAAATTGAAATAGTACATTACGATACAAATTCGAAAAAAAATTTCTTCGAAAGGGAGTTTTGTTTTCATTGACACGGCTTATGAGTTTCTTTTTCGTACGAGGTACTATCGTACGACCCAGTACAGGTGGCCCTCCGAAGTTTCGACCTGGCAAAAATGAACCACTTTTCGCACTAGCGCGTGAAAAAAGTACCGCCTGTACTGAAAATTAAGCTCTATAGTGGCCAAGGAGCCGGTAGTATGATCATTCGTCAAAAAATGGATAATAACATTCTCGTTCTCGTGTAGAATTCTTATTTTATCTATTTAAGTAAGCCTCCGTAGCCTAGTTGATAGTGACCCTGCTTACAAAGCTGGAGGTTCTGGGTTCAAATCCCGGCGAGGGCATTATTTTTGTATTTATTTGTCACAAATGTTTGTTCCTTGGTCGTGTCTGTTTTTTTATTTGAATATCTACCCGTATTTGTATCTATTTATTATACAGGGCGACATTTGGGTCGTGGAGTAGGATTATCCTGGTACTAGGGACGGTCGAACTGGGCAACTTTCACTATGGAGACAACCCATAAATGGCGCAAAAAAACCTACTTACTTCTTACTCCTCTGACGCAGCGACCCAAAGTGTGTCTTGGCCTCCAATACGAAAGAACGCCACTGATCACGGTCTTGAGCGACATTTTGCCACTGGTCAATTCCGAGACCGCTTAAATTAGCCCTCACAGCATCCGGCCAACGATATCTGGGGCGGCCGACCGGACGTCTACCTTCAGGTTTACCCTCGTAGGCTTTTTTGACGGCGCGGTTGTCTCCCATTCGTTCGAGGAGTGGCCAAGCCAACGCAAAAAACCCAAATTATGAGTTAATTGATAGCAGCTTTCAACAAAGCTCAATAAAACTCATAATTATGAGTTTTTTTTCGCGATTCCTTGGTTGTGTCCATAGAATGAAATGATAGTTATTTTAACATTTTCGCCGTTCACTTCCCGCTATCTCTTGTATTTTAAGGCACCCTCGCATCCGTTTCGGCCATCGGCACCAGGGGAAATCAGAGTCCGACCGCTTATTATTCATGGCGCGGTAGATTTCATTATAGCCACACTGTCACCTTTATTACCTGATTAAAGTTTTTTTTTTCTACTAGTCGTGCACGGTGCCGGTACAGTTGAAGGGTTTCTAAGTGCATTCTCAACAGAAGTGATAACAAATATTTGAATTCGACTCTGTTTTGACATTGACTAGTTTGGCGGTAGGTATACTGCATATTTTGATATATTTGAAGGGTTTGAAGGACGTGGATCTGATCTGATTATAACAATAAGAGCTGATTTTCAAATTAATATTTTTGTAAGTTAAATAGCCAAAAAATAGAGAGAAAAAGTAACAAACGCAAAAAGCATGTGAAGTTTTACAGGTATTGCCAGTATTTTTTTTGAGTCCTTATAAAATACATATCGGACTCCAGTTAATTGATAAGCAAATTTCTGATAGCGGGGT
This sequence comes from Thaumatotibia leucotreta, assembly GCA_025490895.1. NCBI lineage: Eukaryota > Metazoa > Arthropoda > Insecta > Lepidoptera > Tortricidae > Thaumatotibia > Thaumatotibia leucotreta. Next base: position 23,604 of record JALPQI010007518.1, on the reverse strand, counting down.
TTCAAGGATTTACTTTGGGCTAGACAGATTTTTTTTTATTTATTGTTATAATCAAACAGTCGACATTAGAAACGATATCATATAATAAAACAGCGTGTTTTTAATATTGACATATTTTTATGTGAATTGTATGTAAGAGACGTGTAGATTAAAACCATTTACAAAATTCAGACTATTTTGTAATGTACCAGGATATATAAAGGCCTCACCTAGCCTTAAAAAGGTACCGAAAGAGATTATAATAATTTATGTGCATACAAATTAACTGTAAAATACTTGCGAATTATGCAAACTGGACCATTAAAGTGTAATCTGTGATTGCGTGAATCTACTCAAAGCCTAACAAGGCCGCTAATATCTTAACGTAGGGGTTTAGATAATAGAGTTTACGCATGTAAAATAAAACAGGTGACAAATGTTATGTTTTATTTATCCATATTTTTGTGGAACATCTCAAATTGTATAACAGTTAAGATTGCGTCATCACCATATCAGCCGAATGACGTCCACTGCTGAACATACGTCTCCCCCGAAGTTTGCCACGATAACCATTCCTGTGCAACCATTTTTTTTTTATGTTGGCACAACAAAGTGGCTCCACTCCACCTGATCGTAAGTGAAAAGTTGAGCCCAAATCGCGACGGCAACGAACAGAAGACAATCAGTAACCTGTTAGTTGCCACCGCCTTGCTGGCCCGCTAGATGCTTCTTCACGCTTCGTTTAAAGGGTCCCTACATCGGTTCTACGTGTAATGTAAGATTCACTGTTGTCCGCTAAGGTGCAGTGGCCGAGTGGTTTAGGCAGCAGCCGTGAAAACTGAGGACATGAGTTCAAATCCGACCTCTAACATTGTTTAACTTCGGTATTTTTTTTTAGAATATGACATCTAATATTTACTCCAATCTTGTTTATGTTTCCCTTGAGATTCAATATAATTAGTACCTGGTTAAGATGTTTTGATGAAGGTATTTAGCTATGGCCTTTTGACTCAAACAAACATAAACGTATTTCATTTCATTATCATAAGACACTGGTCTTACCGCGAGCTATATGGGCTATAAGCACGAACAGAAGAAACGCAGTCCCATGTAAATAAAAGAGACATGGCGATACTCGCCCAGCTATCAGCTATCAGTGCCTAAGAAGGTGAACAATAACTTTGCTCCCTTATAAAACAAATAACGATAACTTGATCATTTCACCCAACTATAAGAAACAGAAAACCAGCATTTATAAATGGTACCTTATGATTTCAAAACTCATCTCAACTACTGTTCCCAGACAAATAGTGCAGTTTCACTGATCCTTCCATTTACTCTATCAATGTAAATTAGCCTGCCCTAACCCAACTCTATAAGAAACAGAAAACCAGCTTTTATAAATGATACCTTATAATTTCAAAACCCATCTCAACTACTGTTCCCAGATAAATTGTGCAGTTTCACTGATCCTCCCATTTACTCTATCAATGTAAACCAGCCTGCCCTAACCCGGTTCCCGGTAATTAATTAGGTCACTCGTCACGTGACGTGCAGGGAGACAGTGACACACTAACGATGTTGCGTCGCTGTTGCAATAATGCAGATCGATTGGGAACATGCCCGTATGGACCTAGGTTTGGGATGTCAGTGAACGGACTATAGATTGTAACAAAAACAGTGGTCCATTTAAGGGCCTATTCAGTATGATATTTTAAATAAGGAAAATGAAGATAAAATATTATTACGGGATTTTAAATGGAGGCTTGGCATATTTAACACCTTCGCGGACACTAAACCCCGATAGGTGTAATCTCATTGTTCCTTCTATTGTGTCCGTGATGGTGTTAAGGCTACCAGTCACACTTATAAAAAAATAAGTATAAGTGAAAAATATTTTTCAGTACGTATGGTGCTTTTTCTATGCCCTTCTGCGAGAAGTAGTTGATTTTTAGTCAGGACGAAACTTCGGAGGGTCATCTGTAGTGAAAAACCCATACGATACACGTGCAAAAGGGAAATTCGTAACTCGTCTCGATTTCATTTGCTCCTTTTGGTCATGTTTTAATTTTTCGTCACTCATTTCAAACTTGTTTTTTTTCGCACGTGTATCCTTATTTACTATTTCCTCTCTCTTTTCCTAATCTACATAACATAGAATCGATTCTTAAGCGGATCCCAACCGTTGTTATTACACTCTGTTTATGAAATAGTCGGTCAGTGTAATAGACTGCTGGAATCTCGGGACTAATCATTTATTGGAAAACTAAACGGACATAGATTTCCCAGTAGATGAAGCCAGATCTAGTGGATGCTGTAAGATGAAATTGACAAGGGACTTGACAGCAATGGGCATATTATTTGGTATTAAAAAACTAATTATTATTGTTTATATTCTCCTCGGGCTGATTGGTACAGACATACTAGTTTTGAATTTTTTTTAATTGTTTTAAACAATCTTTAAAAGGGTTAACATTATGACTGAAGCAAAATGTCTTTTTAGAAAGTTTGAGTTGCATTAGCAACTCAAAGTTTTTAAAAAGACATTTGCCACTTTTTGCTCCGTATCTGAATACCTCACCTCACCTTTTATATTCAATCTCCTACAGAATGCTTTTTTATTCACCGGCCAAATTTTAAGGGGTCAATTTTGAGGGCATATTTATGAACTTTTACTATGAGACCAACACCCGATTCGAGAAAACAAAATCTGATGTTCTATACAAACCCTGACATATATTATTAGTTGGTTTAGTGTCCCACTGCCTTTGCCCAGCAGTGGGACACTAAACCAGGCTAATAAAAAAAAAAAAAAAATATATTATTAGTAGGCGGAAATATATGGAACACCAGATTTTTTTCTCGAATCGGATATCGGTCTCATAGTAAAAGTTCATCAATATGACGTCAGAATGAACCCCCCAAAGTTTAGCCAATGAATAAAAAAATCCCCAGTATAATAAAAGTACTACATAAATTATAAATAAGTATTGGATGTCATATACCAAAGAAAAAAACAACCAAGATCACCAACGTCCGCGGTGGGGATCGAGCCCACGTGCTCAGCTTTCGTGGCTGATGCCATACGTTCAAAAGTACTACAGTCATGACATTCATAATGCATAATTAAGTACATTTAAGACATTTGTTTCAGTAATGGACGAATCATGGGAAGTGCGCGTCCAAGCGACACATGGAGTTACCGGCGGTGCGGCGGTCCTTACCTGCGCTGCCAGTTCTTCGGTACGCCCGCACGTCACGGTCACACGCTGGTTCCACGACGGGGTCCCACTGACTCACGTGTCAGCGGAGGCTGGTAAGTGACAGCAGACAGAAAATATGTTGATCGAAAAGTTGATTGACCCATTTACTCCATACAAAAAGAACGGTTATTTTTTCGTTCTTCGGTATATAAATTCTAAGTCAATGGAGTAATTTAAAAATATGATATTGTAAATTACATAAAATATTGAGTAGTACATAAAGAGTATAATATTACATTGTGTAGGTATTAAGGGCGGTAAATAAGAAATTGTGAACGAGTGTGAAAGTAAAGCCCAAGCCGAAGGCGCGGGCTTTACTTCACACGAGTTCATATTTATTCTACCGCCCGTAGCACACACAATGTTTTTCATCACACCTGTGAGAGAAAAAAAGTAAATAAAACAATATTTTTTCACAAAACTACTCTAAAATGGTCTAAATCATTTCTCAAAAACCGGCCAAGTGCGAGTCGGACTCGCGCGCGAAGGGTTCCGTACCATTATCAATTTATTATTAAAAAAATACAGTTAAATTCAACCTACCTCAAAAACTATAAGAGATAATTTAATCAAACCAAAAATCGTTGATAGAGTTTATTAATGTGCATAACATATATTTTTTTTAGAATTTTATATTGCGTAGTTTAAAAAATAGAGGGGGGGGGGACACATTTTTCAGATTTGAAAGCTGATATCTCGAAAACGATTTGCTTAAATAAAAATGAGATTTATAAACCTTTATATCATTTTCAAATACCTTTCTATTAATACCCCACACGCTTATTAACAACTAAAAAATTTTTTCTATCCCTCAGATACATGTATGGAGGGCCCCCACCCCAATGGTATTTTTTACAATTTAGTATCATAATCCTGTAGCGGTTTATACAACACATATCCTTACCAAATATCGTTACTGTAGCATTTATAGTTTCCGAATAAATCGGCTGTGACAGACGGACAGACAGACAGACGGACATGACGAATCTATAAGGGTTCCGTTTTTGCCATTTTGGCTACGGAACCCTAAAAACAGGGATGTCTTTTTATCATTTTTATAACAGAAGTCACGGCGCAGCGCGCGCCGCCGCCGCCGCCCGCCTGCGTGGGCAGCGGGCCGCGCGCTAGTGCGACGTAATGTTGTATGAAAATTAAAAAAAAAGTCATTACGACCATGGGCTGTATATAGCTCATTACGTTCATGCATGCCTGCTTATAAAATCAGCATTTACGAGTAAGTGTGATGAAAAACATTTTAAAATATTGGGTTATTTTGAGGTTTCTGTAAAATAACGGTTCCAGTCCCTGACTAGGTCGTCGTGTGCCTCTATACAGTCACATCACAATTTATAATTCTGTGGTAAAAGTGACATATTTTTCGGCAATACGACTACAAATCTTCCATAAAAATCGATTTTGAAATGCGGCCGTATAGTAGGAACGCGAAGGTATCTAAGTGTGCGACGATTGCCTGGTGGCGGTAACTGCGTACGGCAAAACAGTCTTTCGCTGATTCAAAGATAACTGACTGACTCGCCAACTCATCTAAATAGCAGCGGTGGATGGTGAGTAAAAGAACATATGGAGAACGGAGGCTGGTAAGTGAAGTAGATACTTTCGCTGGGTTCTGGCTAATTTCAAAAATAATGTATTTTTTTATTCAATAAAAAATATTTTGAAATAGACAACGCGATTTAAAAATTATTAATAATTATAAAAAAAAATCACATACTTCCTAGGCCCCTTTTAATCTTCGCAAAGTTACACAACATAAAATATTGTTTTTGCTAATAATATTTATTTGTTTTGTGGCACCTTCACTGAAAAAAATAATTTGTTAATGGTAACCGAACTTTCGTCAACCTGTAACTTAAAAAAAGTGACGAGCGAAGTAAGGCAATATCTTACCAAAATCAGTTCGGTTAATTTTCTACTAAACAATTGATGTTGCGTATTGCTAAACAATATTAGTTATATCGTGTGAAAACTGTCTGTTGTATATTACCATAAGTTCAGTTATATTTAGTTTACAATTCAGTTATTGTAGACGTGCTGTATGGTGATAACAAATTTACTGTTTGTCAAAATCTTACTGAATCCACAACCTTACTTTAATCAAATTTTCTGCTACGCCTAAACCAACTGGCTCAGTAATGTTTAACAAAACTTTTTTGTTACCTATAACCAATTTAGAGTATTATTTTAAGCAATTTGTTTCATTATATTTAACCAAATTATTTGCCTGCATGTAACCAAACGAATAGGTTATACACGACAAAAATACGTTGTTCATATACAGCCAAATGTTTAATTATTTTGACCAAATAGTTTGCCTACTTCTAACCAAATGAATAGGTTATACATGACAAAAATACGTGGATCATATACAGACAAATATCAAATGAGTTGTAAATAGGGCTCACTGCCTGTATAAAATCCAGTACGTCTCATCGTCACCTTTCTTATCCCCTGGGCGATGAGACGTACTGGATTTTATACAGGCAGTGAGCCCTATTTACAACTCATTTAACTACAAGTAGGGTGTATAAGCCACATCGATGATTACCCAAAAAGAAGTAATACTAAACGAGCAAAAAAAGAAACATTTATTTTAATTAACTTTATTAACTGTAATAATAGAAACATTCATAGTAATTTATAAGAACGGTATAGTAATCAAAATAATCATTCAATCAATAATACAATCGCGAGCAAAAGTACTTTTTGCATCACTTTATAGGTTTTCATTGCACAGAGTATCTTTGTAAACCAATTTATTTTTCTAAATTATTTTACGAGTAATTCCATTATTTTGCTTGATACATTAGCTTCAGAGTCTCTTTGATTACAAGAAAAATGAAGAAATTAAAATTATTTGGTTTACAAAGACATGACATGGTTTGAAATGTCCTTATGTAACCTTCTAATCCCCATTCCCGAAGGTAGTCTCCGAGAGTCTGCTGGTGGAGGTACAACTTCCATTTTGGAATATTCAAGTAACTTGACATACATATGTCATACACATTACACATCACACAAAATACAGATCGCCAAGAAATGTTTATATTGTTTATCGAGATGAAATCGAAGTTTAGCGAAAAAAACAACACGATGCATCTGATTGCCGGACGGACACGACGAGTATAAACAGATTTTCCGCGGGGGGTAACGCAACGCAAAAAAAGCGTTTGGTTATTTCTATGCTAAGTATTGTCTATATAATGAAGTACGTTTGGTTACACATTGTATTTTATTTGGTTAGATAAAGCGAATGGTCTGCTAGAGTAGCAAACCCGTATTTGGTTTTACTCTACTAGACAAAACGGGTTATATGTAACAAAAATATGTATTTTAATAGCAAATCATTGTTGAGTTAAATCTAAACAATTTTATGTTATGGATAATAACATCGTCTTTGTTAGAAGCTAGGACTTGGTTTTTGTTGCATATTGTCAATGCTTACTCTTAAATTAGACCAAGCGGTTTATTTACATGTGAACACTTGAATTTGTTTACTGTTTTAATGTAAGACGTATACAAGCATTTATTTACGAATAGCCCAACTTAGAATAACATTATCCGTTTGGTTTTTAATACGCAAACCTGTTTGTTAATAGAAATTAACTTTAGTAACGCCATACCAAATTTTGGTTAATGATGAAATAGCCAAAGTAGTTCAGTTAAATATTTTTTTCAGTGTTTTTTTATGTAGTTTTACTATTATTACACCATCCTGTAATCGGTACTTTCATCAAGATTTAATGAGATCATAATGCATCAATCATGCATCTAATCATGTCACTCGTTACAAGCGATCGCACAAGTTTCCACTTCAGTAGATAGTACAGTTCCGTGGGCAGTCAGAGCTGGCAGGAATATTGCACAAACTAACTAGTTCAGGTCGGTGTTCAGTAATTGGCTTGGTAACAGCTTTGACATAACTTGGAAATTTGTCTTGGTAGCTAATAATTTAATTTTTTTGGTTAGATTAAGACGAGAACTTCTCAATAATTCTCTTTTCAATAATTAAATCAAATAGTGAATACTATGCAATCGCAATCTAGTATGCCCCACAGGCTTTATATATTTTAGAAAGATTGTGTTGTAGTCTCGACGTTGAAATATTTTTTCTTTGTCTTTTCACGGAAACGTCCGACCGAAGTGATATTGCTGTTACAATGATATTATCATCAATAATTCATTTTACTGAGGCTAATAAACGTTCGATTTTACTTATCTCTCTCAATTATTGAGAGATTGCTGCGAAAATACACAGGACAAAGATTATACACCACACCTGCATATTCATGTTTTTTTAAAACAACATGTTTGAACAAACCTATAAACTTGCATTAATTCATAATCAAGCACTTTTAGAATACAATTTTAGTTATCATTATCACTAACTTGAAACCTTACTTAAAACCTGAGTTCACGTACATTTTTAATTTAAATTATTAATATTTATTAGTATTATTTAACGTAAAAATATATCTGCAAACATGTAACACGACGTGTGTTAAAAACGTCACGCTATGGAAAATCAGCTGTACTTGTTTAATTTTTTTTTTTATTGACGAACGATATAAGTGTACAAGTTTCGTCACGACAGAAAACTAACACCTATAATATTATTATCTTTTCCATTCGACGATGACCTTTGAATAAAGTCTTCGACTTCTCACTTGATTGAACCACTCGATCAAGTTATACGGTTGTTAACTAATATGAATATGTTATAGTTTATTTCATTACACGACTTACACGTATTCTGTCTATTTTCTAAAATATATACATTAAACTTTTTTATAATATAACTTTATTGTGCCTTACAACTTATTTTAAAAGAAAAAGGCCACGATTAAAATAATACTGACGGCCAAATAATACAGTTTTCCAAAGCAGACTAAATTGGACGGAGTTTGTGCCTACGAACTTCTTCGAATAATTCAATAACAAATTTAAATTGAATAGGCACCGAGTCTTTTACAATTCTGGTTTACTAAACATTGTAACATTGATTATAATATCGTTATTATCAAAGTATTTGATTTTAAATTGAAATAGACCTGTATTTGTTGATTCAATTTACAGAATTATTACATTTACGTTATTAATGTGGTTATTTAATGGCATTAATGGTTTGCAAAACTTTACCCCTTAGATATAATTCATTATTAATAATTTATTTTAACCTATAAACATTATGGGGCAAACTGACACAAATCGAACAAGTTCTATATAAAATAAGCTTAATAAGGTCTTGCTATGTGTATACCATCTATTCATCATCATAATATCAGCCAAATGATTGAAATGAGTTTATCTTAGTTGATATTATTATAATAACAGTTAAATATTTGGTATTATTCAAATACATTCACCTCTGTACATGGTATGTTTGTCTATCTTTTGCTTTCTATAGACAACCCCACTGCTCAAAGGTCAACTGGAAGAGATCCCTTACAGGGATAAGTTCGCCTTTGAACTTGTCTAAATTTTTGTATAAATGTGTATTTTACCTGTGTTTTGTGTACAATAAAGAATTCACATACTGTATATAGGTATATCAAAATTCATATTCTTACGTAAAACAATCCTAAGTAACTCACTGGCAAGTTGATAACGGATTTTTTCAGATAGGCAAACAAAAAATGCTTTTGCCGGGATTCAAACCCACAATCTCCACTTTCGCAGGCAGGTTCACCGATGATTAAGCTACGAATTCACTTAACGTAATTATTACAAGTAACAAATCGTACTTCTCCTTAAAGAATCTATTTCTTAGCTTTTCGAATTTCTAGAGTAAAGTAGAAATGATTAGATCTGTGCGCAGCACAAATTGATTTAGATTCGGTGTCGAGTTGATCGGATCGCCGTAAAAATGTTCGTTCCACGAGTTGTTCTGGAAACTTGCCAGTTCTAGCTCTAGCTTTCTGAATGTACCTACTTTTTTGGTCAGTATTGCGGACCTTTATGGCATGCTCTCGAAAAGAGTACAAATTTCTTACCTGTATTCAGCAGTTAAGTAATTTGACTTACTAGGTATTCAAAACGATTTAATTCAATACCTAACGATTGACCGTTTTAAAAGTCATAGATGGCCATTTGGCATCTATTTGGTTGCAAGTTTCAACGATTGATGCATAACACTACATACGTAACTTTATTCTAAGTTGAATATAATTTCTAGAAAAAATCATACGCATTTTGCTAACACGGTCTATAATAGATTTTCTCAGATATTAATGATTTTAAAACCTACACCTAAGCTACAACTACAAGTAATCTGTTTCTCTGTAAAAATGTGTGAAGCTGATTGCACGATTTCCCAAAGCACCCAGGATTAAATTCCCGCCAAGACACGAATTATCGTCGGCGAGCAAGGGTGAAGCGGCGAAAATAGAGGATTTTTACGACAAAGCTGTCCCGGGCAGAAACAAGCGATTTCTTTATGAGTTCTAATTCTCTTCAGAAATTCGATTAACGTTTCATTTCGGCAAGGTTTCCTTTCTTTTTCGATTACGGGACACTTAATGAGTAATTAGAAATGTTCAATTTCAATTTGGCTTCTTTGTCGTCGAGGAATTGACCGAGTTTTATTTACACGCTTTGAAGATTGCTTTTGTTTTAGGGATACGCCGCTCGAGTTCTCTTGAATTGGACACTTACTCTCATTTTGATCATTTACGAGGTCAATGCGTGCTTAATATTCTATTGATTGAAGTGTATTTTAATTACAAAGAAAACTGAAGATATTACGTATTGTTTTAAATAAATTGCCGTACTTTTGTAATTGCAAACATCTGGCAATTGGTTTTTGTTATTAACCTGAAAAAAAAAACTTTGTTTTTCATTTTCACAGATCGAATACTTGTTACAATAGGTGACACTTTAGTGCGGTGGAAAAGGGTCTTATTTCTTATATTAGCATTGGCTTAAATTAATACGATATACACGGTTTCCCAAGTCACTAATAAACTCGCGCACACCATAATAGTTACATAATTCATACTGAGCAATTTTTAGTACCTACAGGACCAACCTCGAAATAGTGAAATAAAAGACTTTTTGATATACGTATATATTGGTTACATGACCTCGACGTTTGGTATGGGATAGTGATTTTTGTTCACGATTTCGGCTTTCGTTCCATACTAAAATTTGTTCAGTATGACGTATTATAAATAATATATACCTATAATAGGTATATTATTATTTACTTATGATGCGAAGTTATTGGTGACACATTAAGCACCGTGTATTATAATGTTATCTATAATCTACTGATGGCATTTCACTGAGCAATATCATAATGTCTATTATATCGTCTGGAACTTAAATCCCCTTCGTAATTAATATCATTGTTTGGCGTGTAATCCAGTTTGAGTAATTATCAGAACATGTATTCAGGTGCGTTGCGTCTGGCATAATCGGATACATGGCTTATCTTATCAATTGGGGGGTTTATATGTCTTAATTAATAGGGACTAACGTTGATATCACGCTTTGGTGCGTTCACACAAACGGATTAAAATGCTGCATTAATAGAAATGCGAGAGTTTCGTCTTGTCGCAACTAATAACAACCAAGACTTTTGGTTGAATTAAATCTTGTCAGCTATCTTGTTGCTACGTTGGCTATTCTGTCTACACAATAAGTAGGTACCGTCGAGTCTCGTATATTCTTCGCCTAGTTTAAAAAGTTGAAGTTTCGACATTAATTTTAATGTAAGCTACACAGACAATTCCTAAATAGCAAATATAAAAACATGTACCTATTTTGCTACATTACAGTCTGCCCTAAAAATAAGGCGGGGACTTCCAACTTTTCATACTAGACGAAGATAGGAATCCTTGGCGAAGAGATTCAACGGTAGGTAATATTTAACATTTTATGAAAATCATGAATGTACTTCTGTCATCGGTGGTATTGCCAGCGTTTAAAGACATAAGTCTCCATTGCACATTTGCCTCCAGCATTTTTAAATGCAAGTACTGAATTGTTGAGTTACTGTTACAAGGTTACACATGTGCCGCCCCCTGAAGATAACGGTTAAAAGAGATTCTACCTGAGGTTCTTGGAGTTTTTGCTAGCTTCAGTATTTAGCACGATTTTCAAGAAGACGGCCGCGAAAGTGTTTTATTTGTGTTATTACTTTTTATGCCCCAAAGATATAAAACGAAAACATGACCAATTCCTGATAACGAAATGTTTCGTTTAATAATGGTATTTTCAATTAAAAACATTAATAACATTTCCTGGTTGATATTTTCGGATGGATGTACGCTTGAGTGAAAATTTAATTAACCTGCTTAATTTCAGTAATTATGCGGTATATTTTAATTGCCTCTGTTAATGTTTTCCTTATAACATTTCGTTTATCATTCATAATTATAGTATGAATTATATTTATAAGTATGTACAGACATTCCTACCTAAATGAATCAACAGTGCGTTATAAATCGCTACGTATCTGTGCGCTCATGCGAATGGATGAATTAAATATTCGAGTTTATATACAACAATGTTATGTATGTACGAGTATGTTCTCTTTTATCCATTCAAATATTATTAAGGCCTGCTATTTTCACGCACTAGAGAGTGAGAGCGACTTATGTGAACATGCTCGAGAGCGACAGGTAAAGTTGGAAAAGAAACTACGTCTTGCAAAATATTATTATTATCATGAATTTTGAGTTTATAACTAAACGTCTCACAATGCGAATTTCACAATTTCCAAAAGTATCAACCCAATGTGAAATTATATAATGGAAAATATTATAATGAAATACATTATGAATGTCATATACCAAAGAAAAAACGACCAATATCACCAACGGCCGAATTAGGAATCAAACCCACGTGCTCAGCTTTCGCGGCTCATGTCTGCACCTGCTCGGCCACTCGGTCTTAGCAACCACCGGTCAATAACAACATTTTCACAATAATTTTAACGAAATAAATCTTGATTTTTTATTTTTAAATGAGATAAGTCGCTAATAGTCCCTGCACTACCTACCGTTGCTTCTATTAATGATAAAGACAAAGACTTGCATATACAATTTGAAGACTATGTGCTAAATCTTAGCGCTACATAACTATTAGAGGTGATTAGAATTGATAATAGCGAGAGCGTTGATGAGGGTTTCAAATTAGACCCTTATTAAAATCATCCGAATATTATATAAACGCCTCTTTGTTGTACTGCTAAGCTAGACATGATCGAGCAAATATGTATACGCCAATTTCCAATATTTATTTGTAGTTTTATGATAATTATCTAATTCAACTGTCTTGGCAAGCTTTACAAAGTGAAAACAACGAGAGCCTAAACTTTTTCAATTCGCTTCATCATAAACAAGGCAAAACAAAAGAAAAATGAGTTATTCTGACAAACTGAAGTTGAACAAAAAGAAATATTTTAAAGATATTCTAATTTATGTTAAACTATCGAAGAACTTGATAAGGCTTGTATTATATAATTATATTGTGAAGTAGAATCGAATAAAGATCTTAAATCGCACGGCAAACTTCGCCGGCTCCTGAATGAATGCAAAATTAAAAGTTTCAATAAAACTCGGAGCGTTAATGCAAGTTTAATGTCCGTCTTTGATGCAGTTGGAGGAATACTGCGCCGGGAATTGTGGACGTAGTGGAGCTAATTTGCCAGCGAAACAATGTTTTATTCCTCATAAACTATTATGGTTTTGTGGGAAAAGGCGTTTTATATTAGCTTGACAAAATTATCATGCGAAGAAGAAATATTTATATTAATGTGAGTTAGTGTTAAATGCGCACGTTTTCAATCTGTCTTGTTATTGCATGTTGATTGATTTTTTGTGTCATCTTTTATTTGCTTTTAATGAATAATCTTCGAATGTGCACTCAGTTTTGTATATTTTTTATGTACTGCTGCTATTGATGCCCCAAATAAATAAAATAAGAAATAAATATAAAATATTAGGAATGTCTTACCTTCTACCCGCCCAGAGGCCTTCTTATGTTTATGGAAACCTATTAGGCCTTCTCAAAAAAAAATATCTTTTATATTTCCTACATTATTAATTCAAAACTCACTAGCAATTGTCTGTGCGGCATGAGGTTACTGAAAGACAGTTTTTTTCGCTCGCTCTAGGCTAACTTTTTAGGCTTCTGTAGTCATTTACAAAAAACTGAAATCATTTAGTTTCATTTTATGTCCGTTTGTCCGCTTATAATAATTTAAACAAACAAACTAACTTTGCGCATACAATATAGACATTTTTATTTATTTATTCCATGCTAAAACGTACGAGTACATGTAGTATTTTGCAAGCCGCTAGTAACTTTAGTTGTTAAATAAAACAAAAAATATTTTAAATATTTTCAACGTAGTAACATGCGAGAACAATCATTATAAATATAATTTATAACGGTATCCGTCTACGAAACTTTTCATTTTACGTGGTCTAATGCAGACTTGATTTTTTATAATTATTTTGTACCTTTTGGGCAAGCTAGTTACAGCAGGTTAGTATCCAGAATGATGACTCTAAGACGAAAATTGTATATTTCTTAATCAATATTTTTGTTATATAGTACCATTATAGTATAGTGGCATTATTGTTACATTGTATGAAATAAATAAATCTTATATTTATAGTACCTATACCTATACTACTATATTTTATTTTCTGTGAATGAAGTACTTATGGCTAAGATTGATAAAACATACACCCTAGAAGAGCCCTACACGAGAGTTTATCTGCAGCTCTTGATCTTCAGACTGTTAATATGTATAGAAAACGCTGCGACGCCCATTATGTCGGCAACATCACGACAAAGTGGGCATTATAGTGGCATCGGCCAGATAGAACGACAGGCGCAAGCATAAAGAAGGGTTCTAAGGTTTTAACCTTCGGCATACGAAGTGGGGTAAACCATAACCCAATTGTATGGAAACGCATTAATTATTTAAAAAAACACCTCGTATATGCCCTGCCCACTCTGCCCAGTGCCTTGCTTAGTCTCAAAGGGTGAACAAAAACAGCGAAAATAGATTGAGCCAATAAATATTGAAATAACCTGAGATATGATTATAGCGTTTACTATGTCATATGATTATACCTAATAAATAAATTGTTCGTAAATTATCATTTTCTTAATGTCTCTTTACGATATCAAAGATAATTATCAGTTTATGACTTTTTATCTTATGAAATTAATAAATCTATAAGCTAAGTTTATATTTAAGAATCACTTGTAAAATTGGGTAGAAAGTTAAAAAACCAACAAATCATAAAGCGGTAAAAAGCTGATAAAGGCGGAAGTACTCAATTTATGTAGGTTTTTTACTTATTCACAAAGTAAAAGTATAATACCTTAATAGTAATTCCTTCTTTGTACTGAACACAACAAAAGCATTGTTCTACATTCGTGTATTCACATATTGGATATTACTGAACATTCCAATAAAATTGTGTTTACATGCTCTGTGCATTTTCCATTTAGTTAAATGTATATTGTTTTACCTGGCGTTTTGCAACTCCGAAATTAGTTCTTTTCATTGCGATTGCGGGCCTGCGGACGCTTTACATCCTCCATTTTATTGAAGGAACTAATTTTCGATGACTAGGTACGTAATATTTACATGGCACCTTCAATATTAGATAATTATAGTAGAAATTTACTGATGGGCGTCATCAATTGAGCACACTAAGATGTCAAGCATCGATGTTTTTACCTTTAGAAGAATAATACAATTGAATAAGTATTCATAAGATCGCCAGAAATGAATCTACTGTAATTTAACATTGTTTCAAACAAATTATCATTGAAAATAGTAGGTATTAAAGACCCCGTTATTATCTTGACATTAGGGATTGAATGTTTTTTCATCGATAAATAAAGTTTGATATTTTTCACTAAATTTCTCAAACAATTTATTTAGTTACAATGTGGAATAACTCATTCATGAGCATTTTACGTTTTGTTATCTGTCAAATAAACGTTACTTTGCGCTACGCTTCAAGGACATTACTTTACACACTAGTGATTAAAATGCGTTTTTATCCGGTCGTATTAAAGGATTAATAACGTTACGATCTAGTGAAAGGAAAATATTCTGTAACAAAAACATTCTCCTACATCCATGTTGTTTCCCATTTCAGTCTAAATGACTCTTAAATATGAAATTGCTTCTTATTACAGTTGTAAAACTGGCGTTTTTTATGCCAAAACTTTTTCGTTTATTTTTTTCCTGCTATAAAGTGGATCCCTAAACGAAGTGAGACGCAAGATGTCGTAGGTCCACATTTAGAATTCATTGAAAAACTCACGAGTGAAAGTTATCTGATCGTAAACCGGGGGTAGGAGAGCAAACAGGGAATGACCGAGCTCAGGACGGGCGCTTGGGAACAACTTTACTGCCAAGTATTAAGTAGACTGTTTTATTGAGTATAAAAAAGACGATCCATATTTCTTTCTATTTGTTTTATTGGTTGCCAGTATGAAGGGGCGTTGCGTTCGATTGCAATGGTTTGAGGTTGTGAAATAGCGAAATAAAATTGAATAGGTACATCCGTGCCTACCGTTTATAAATTCAGATGGTAGTTGCGCTTTCATATTTTGTTAAACTTGGATAATATTCAGTCTCGTATTTTTATTTTATTTCCTGGAAATCTCTGCTAGCACTGTAACGAACAAATTATTTCTCTGAAATCAATCGCGTTAATATTTACGAACATAAACATAACAAACAATTATTAACCAACAATAAAAAAGCTTCGTAGATCGCTATCTATTTCTGAATGAAAGTTTTTCATTAATTTGGCTTGATTGGATTGATTCAATTAATAATGTTGTAGATAAAAAAAATCAATTGTACAATCTCTAATAAACTCTTGAACGAATTTCTGTCGCTGTTGGAAGCACAAAATACCTTCGATACGCGGAGTACTTCTTTGTTGAATACAGTTTCATGTGTCGCTAACTAATGTTGAAAATGAGTAATCCTTTTGTAATAAATGGTTTTTAAGAAAAATCATAATATTTCTATATTACAGAAACTTAATCTACAGGGTGTAATCGTTAAGTGTTGCCAGGCCATAATTCCGTAAATATAGCAGATACCAGAAAACTTCTAGCTGATATCAAAAGTACGTTACCCAACGAGTAAAATTACACTAATAACTTTTTTTAAATAAAATCAGAAATATCTCAAATATTAACTTCTAACCCTTCCATACATTTAGTACGTAAACGTTCATTCAAAGAGTAGTTTAATACGAATATTTTTTTATTTAGGAATAAATGTTAGATTAATTATTTCATAAACGGTAGTATTATTATTTTATTACAATGTATTCGTACAAATAACGAATCTCTAACAGTTTTATCTGTTATGACACCCGACGTTTTTTAAGGCCAGTCGTCATACTAAATGTATGGGAGCGTTTTAACTTAGTATTTTTAATATTACTCCATCTATTTAGAAAAAGTTATTAATGCAATTTTATTCGTTGGGTAATGCACTTTCGATATCAGTTGGAAGTTTATTGATATCTGTTATATTTACGGAATTATGGCCTTATAAGTGTGGCTACACTTAACGATTACACCCTGTATAGAAACGAAAACAAAAGAGACTGTAGTTTTTTTACTACATTAATATACGTGAGTGTTTTAGTAAAAAATCCTGCTTTGTCGCTTGCCATAAACTCTTAGATTATTTAACTCGTTTAAAGGTTCTCGACGTTCTTACTAAGACACTCACATAGGTATTTTTATGATTTTCTTGATATCAATATATTCAAAACATACCACACGTTGAGTTTCTCTCTGGGGGGCTAGGCTAGTATGTCACGTGTAAAGGACAGAATCGCAAAAAGACGGATAGCTGAGAATTGCTGTCAAACACAAGATGTGCTAAAGAGACTGATCTATTCCTCCAGCATCCATAAAACAATAATACAATGTCAAAGGTAATAAAGCCACAATATGACGAGTGGAGGCACAACACTTTAGCTAACTGATTATACGAAGGCCAGCGGAGCCGTTCAATGGCTTCTTATCTCCAAGTCATGAGCTCTTGGTCGTCTGCTCGTGTCTTAAATATTGCTCCTACTATTTCAATTGTTCGATAGAATCCAACGCTAAGGGTTGCTCCAAAAGTATTCCGTTAATAGTCGGCAGGCAATGTTATTGATTTTAAATTATCTTTAATAATAAAGGTAATTTTAAGTAAACTAGTTATTTGTACACATGACATGAGATCCCACAATGTTACTACAGTCCTTCGAATCGCGCGAAGTGAAAAGAAAAAACCAAAAAAGCAGACCCCAGCTGGGAATAATCATGCTAGGTAGAGAGTGAGAAAGAGAGAGCTTTCGTACCAAAAACTTGAGTATTGCTAGTGATAAAGAATACTAATTGAGTAGAATACACCCCTGCATAAGGCAAAATATATTCTTAGTAGGTATCATAAGCAGCAAATCGCCATTACTTTCAAGATAACTATTGCATCTTGTGCTATCAACAAGAAGTGGAACGTGACTCTGTTCCTGCGTTCACTTTGTATCTTCAACTTTGTATCTTTCTTAAACTTAGGAGCAGGGTTCTTGTCGGTGGAGCAGTCCCCATATTATGGTTCTTTCTAGGGCCCTCACCTATTTGTCTGATACGATACGACGTCTACTTTCTTTATCATCTGGTTAATGTATGTCCTTCTCTGCCGTCCTCTGTTCCATTCCTCTTCTATAATTTAATGTATTCGTCGTATCGTAGAAGGTACCCTAACTTTTTTCCTCTTCTGTTTGTGATGGTTGACAGTACCTAACATCTTTTCTTTGACTATTTATTTTCTTTGATCAAGTTTGTATAGTAGTGTGATGTATAAAATTTCCTGAAAGTACCTACTAAATATATATTTGTTCTGCAGGAGGCCGCTACATAGTGGCAGGCAGCAGAGGCGATGTGCTTGTGGTTCGTGACGCTAGACCTGATGATACCAGTTCATATTCCTGCGAGGCTCAGCACACGTTGACTGGAGAGAAAAGACGCAGTTCTTCTGCTTTATTAGCTGTTTCACGTGAGTTATCTATTCCCTAATAGATTTCAAAACACATTTTTTTTTATACGTATGGACACTAAGAACAGAACATAGGTAAGAGTAAATTGACCGAAGACTGAATGCAAGTGACTTGGTAGTAACTTACAAGTTACTCGCACTCAGTCCTTCAATCCATCGTTCATCCCTGTGGATGGACAAGGAATCGAGGGGAAGGCAAGATGAGCTAGTGAACGATTACTCAGCCAGATTTTAAATTTAGTTCGACATAAAACTATTTTTCTATGGTCTGATTCTGAAATAAACTCTAAATTGTATCGCTTCAATTCTTCAAAATCCAAACTATATGTATATAATATTTATTATAATGTCATCACCCATTAATTTCCTGGAACATTTTCCGTTTACATAGTTATTATTTACTCACTGAAAAATGAAGGACTTTGTGAAAGAGGACTTGGAGCTGCATTAAAAAGGTACCTATATGACGCCATTTCAACCAGTTCTGAAATGATACTACTCGTATGAAGGTTAAAATAGTTATCAGGTTACTTTTCGATAATTATAAAATTCTTGTTTCTCATAATTATAATTCTCAGGTTTGTTGATTATGCAGGTTATTTAAGTCATAAATAGTAGTGATCCGTTAAATATTTAATATTGTATTGTTATTGGGAAAGAAATGTAAAAAAAATATTTCAAGCTTATTTCTTCATTCAAATAAGCTAACCCCATTACAGAATAACAATTTTATTGCAAAAATATCATCCTTTTCCTAATCCAGTATCCAATTTTTTGTGTATTCTTAAAAGAAGCCACCACCACTTTTCATACATCCTGTATATATTGTCGGCCAATCGTAAAACTTTGGCTGGCCAAGTCGTGAAATGAACGGGAAGACTTCTCTCTCGATCGGCCAACGACATATTCCATTAAGTGTTACTCGTGACAAGATACCGTAATTTAGATCTACTAACTTTCTTTTCGTAAAAAAAATCATTGACACTCGTATTCCGCTCATACTTACTGGGGATATTAACATCAAGCTTTTAACTAATTCAAAATCTAATTTAAGCAATCAGCAGCAAAAGCATCCAGTGTGATAAAAGGTTTACATAGACTGCAGCATTTCGACGGCCCCTAAGTAAAACATCGAATCTTAAAATTTCGTTTTTTTTTTATTTGTGCAATGGCTTTGTTTATGCCCGTTAATTACTTTTACTTAATGAAAATAAATAAAAATATATTTTTTAGCCAAAATCTTATTCGTAAAACATTGAAACTAACACGTTTAAACCGACGAAAAGTATCGAAAGTTTACATTCGATTATTTACGCGGCGATTGCCAAGGTGCGAAAGAGACTGAACTACCACTTTCGTGAGTTTACGCCGCGATGCCGCCAGTGTGCGCCGAGTAGACGCGGGAGCAGCATGCGTCTTGTTAGCAACAAATTTACGTTCGTTTTTAGTTTTAAAATAGTTAATAATGAATTCTGCAAAGTTGTCTACCTCCAGATGCAGAAAAATGCTTAATTTAGTTAAACCGGAGAGTCCCATACAGCAGATGCCAAGCCCAGCGAAAAAGTGTACTGATCACAAATTACGTAGAACAGGTAAGTTAGGCTATTTCTATATCTCGTTTGTCATTCATTTTGTATTTAAGTGTAAGAATATAATTAACTGTATGTTCATTTTTGCATAAATAAAATATAAATGCGGAATTTTGACGCCATAACAGCGTAAACTATCGAATGTAACAGTTTCGATCTTTTACTACCGACCTTTGTTTGTGTTTGCTATCGAAACTGGTAGATTCGATTGTTTACGTGGATATGAGGTAAAAGTAAAGTATCGAAACTGGTACTTTCCTTTTTTTACCTTGGAAGAAAAGGCAAAATAGTTCATCGAATCCACGGTTTCGATGGTTTTTGTAAAATTTCTTATGTTTTGGTTAAAGTTTCGATAGGTTACCACTATGTTTTTAATTATATTTTATTCATATTTATTTAAAAAACTTGGTATTTTTGTTTAAGAATCTCCCATACCTACTGCTTGCACCTTTGGAGACTCGGAATGGGCAGCTTTAGAGGGAATAATAAACGATGAGTTGACTTCAGACACTAGTCAATCACCACCGGCGACGAATTTGCTTGAAGAGACTTTTCCAAGATCGCTCAGTAGCGAATCATGTATTATGGATAGTTTCGAAAATACGCCCTTACCATCCCCTTCGCATGATTTTGTAAGTTCACGTGCAGTTATTATTCAGTCAAGCTCTCTATCCTCACCTGAACAGCTAAAAACAGAACCAGTAGACCGAAATTTTGCTCTCCCAAACACTGTAAACAACCACCATGAACCTACCGACATGACATCACTGACTGAAATCAATAGTCCCATGGCAATCCACAGTGTCGAATCTCTTATAACAGCTTCAGAATGCGACTCGCCAAGTACTGTAACTGTAAGCAAAAAAAAAAGCGACTTATAAATCAAACCCTGGGAAGAAAAGGAAAAGATGTGAAGAGAAATGGATAAACAATAAAAGAAAACTGCTTTTGAATTCTGGCCAAGAGTATATGACGAAAAAAGGAATACTGAAAGGTGAAAAGAGATTACGTCCAATCTGTCCTGAAACTTGCAAACTAAAATGCTATGACAAATTCGACGCTGAAACCCGAGAAAACATTTTAAAACAGTTTTGGAATTTATCAGATCATGCCAAGCAGTGGGAATATATCAATAAATTTAGTCAAAAAAATAAGAAAAAAAGCAACACTATCGAAGGTCCCTCTCGGCGTAGTTTTACAACAAAATATTTTCTGCCTTTGCCCTCCAAAGAGGAGCAACAAAGCTCCAGTTTTGAGTCTGTACAAGTTTGTCTAAAAACATTCTTGAATACTTTGTGCATAACTGACCAAATTGTTCGCACTGCTCATGCGAAGTTAATTGATGCGGGAGTTACTTTATCAGACAATAGAGGGAAACACCTAAACCACCCTGTTGTACAAACTGCTGAAATGATTAAGAGCGTTTGTGATCATTAGACCCCGGTATCGGAGGTGCAAAATGGTAGCTGTCAAGTTCTTAGGGATGGGGTAAAAATATTTGTGATGTCGATAGTTAAAGTTACATATCGATAATTTTTCTTTGCCATAATAATAAGCTAAGACTTTAATTAAACGCATCTATTTACGGTATAAACTAGGACTATATATAATTGCAAAATCAACAAAATATGTATGTAACATCGCCATACTTTTTATTGAGGCAATTGTCGATGAACCTTCTGAAGTTTGGGTTTTCGAATTTGGTCCAAAGTATGTTACAACTGACGAAAAACTTAAGCAGATCTCGGTTACAGTTTAATTGATTAATTTTTTTTCTTTTTTTATGCGTGTTTTCATACAAGATTGAGTTGCAAGTTGCAATGCAAGATATGCAAGATTAGAAATATTGGAATGGAATATCCTTTATTAAATAATTAATATTAGTAGAACATACGTTGTTGATTTTCTCTTGATGGCAATTCGACTCCATGTGCTTTTTTATATTTCAACATCTGGAAATGATGTGTATTCTGCAAATTGTATATTAAATGTTTTTCATTCATTTTTGAAGTCCAGGGTGTTCAGCAAGAAGTGACTCCACTTTCTATTGTATAAAATATATTAGGCGAATAGACTCGTGAACACGGCTAAATATTCGAAGACATCGTTGTAAGATGACTTTGACTATCTATTGATATAAATAATTTATTATAAGTATTTAATATCTCAAAAACTTTTATTCAATGTTGTGCAACTCGCCACATAATAAATGTAATAGCAAGCAGAGATTTGTATTGTAATAGTAATAATTTATATATTAAATGTTAATTATTATCATAGATCCCAAAAAAAGGGATACAAATGGTCCTTGTACATAAAAAAAAATCGAGTATTAAATGTTAATTATTATCATAGATCCCGAAAAAAGGTATACAAATAAATGGTCCTTGTACAGTAGGGCTCAAAATTGCATGGACAGTTTATGAATGATTTCATTCATAAATTGTCCATGCAATTCTGAACGCCATTGTACATAAAAAAAATAATTGTACAAAAAATCGAGTATCGATATCGACATTACAAAATGTGTTTACCTATCCCTAAGTAAGAACTTGACAGCTATCATTTTGCACCTCCGATACCGGGGTCTAGTGATCATGTTGCGTCTTTCCAGCCAATTGAATCGCATTATACACGAAAAAGTAGCAATAAGCTCTATTTAGATAACAATCTAAGCTTAACCAAGATGTTTTCTCTGTATAAAGAATGGGACCAGCTCCAAATTTACGATACTCATGCACAAACTGTACGTCAGTATACTGATATCGTAAATGAGAACATGAATGTTGCATTCTTTGTCCCAAAGAAAGACTTGTGTGACAAGTGCCATTCATTTTCAAATAATAAAAACCCAAACGAAGAAGAAGTAAATGCGCACTCTAAACACGTAGAAAATAAGAAAATTGCCAGAGAGTTAAAACAGATTGACAAAGAATCAGCTCAAAGTAATCCTGAGGTGGTATGTGCTGCATTTGATTTCCAAAAAATTCTGAACTCTCCGCATGGTGACATTGGTTTATTATATTATAAACGAAAACTGTCGGTTTATCATTTCACGGTTTATGACTTCGCTGAAAAAGAAGGCTTTTGCTACATGTGGACCGAATGCACAGGGAAAAGAGGAGCAAACGAAGTAAGCAGTTGCTTGACGCAGTTTATAAAGACGCAGGTTGATAAAGGCGTAAACACGTTTTTGTTTTGGTCTGTCAATTGCTCGGGACAAAACCGCAACAGAGTAGTTTACTCTGTGTATATGTACTTGTCACAGAAATATAAAATAAACATAATCCACAGATTTTTAGAAGCTGGCCACACTCAAAACGAAGGCGACAGCGTCCACGCCCTCATCGAAAAAGAGTCAATAGGGAAATTAATCTATACTCCTGATCAGTAGTATGCATTAGTACGTTGGGCTAAGACATCTGGGAAGCCTTACAATGTAATTGAAGTTACTCAACAGGATATTTTTGATTTTAAGCCATTGTTAAATGAGCGAAACTGGAAAAAAGACACGGGCAATACTAACATATCCTGGAACAAAATTAAAGAAGTTAAGGTAGATAAAGATGTGCCAAACTACCTTTTCTTTAAATACGATTTGCAGGGTGATCAGCATTGCCTTAATTCTGTCGTTGGAACTAGAAGACGCGGCCAAAGAATAAACACCAACACGGAGTTGAAAACGGCATATACTGATACTCTT
>JALPQI010007517.1:0-64077 GCA_025490895.1 Thaumatotibia leucotreta | reverse complement strand
AATAATTAACTTTAAATATAAATTAAAAAATCTTTTCATGTAACTTTTTCGATTTCATTTTCCTAACAAAAAAATTAATTATATTTTCGTCTAAAAAAAATCATCATGTGCATTATCACATGTCACAATAACACTGTCTGTCATGTCATCAAACGACACAATCCAACGGAAAATAATATGACATTTGACAATCAAATCAAGTATTTAATTTAGCGACGTGAAGTGGCCAGTTCCAGTTAAGCGGTACGTAAAAGAGATACTAGAATCTGTTTAATGAGTTTTTATTTAATAATCACATAAACAGGGTGTTTTTACGTAGCAAATTTGTTTCTCCGTTTTCTCCAAAAAAACATTGTAAAAGCTATAATGTTTCACGGTTTAATATACTCTAGAGACCGAGTACTATCAGTTGTAAAAATATCTGCATCTAATAAATTAGGACCTTATATATTGTATTATTTTATTGTATGTATGTTTACATATCTATGTATGTATGTAAGTTTATAGCCTGCCTTTTGTTATTTTTATGTTCTCAGTTTTGATTTGCCTACTTTTTAAATGTAATTGTGATAGTTTCCATTACCCAAAGGTTGTCTGGAAGAGATCGCTTATTAGCGATAAGACCGCCTGTTGTCTACCACTGTTTTAGTTTTTTTTTCTTTTGTCTGTAGTTTTATTTGTTTATTTTCTGGTGTACAATAAAGAGTATTTATTATTATTATTAATGATGGTACCTTGACCATAGCGATGTCGTCCTGCCCTATCTCCAGCTTGCCCTTGCGAACGGCGTTTGCCGTGGCTAGGCAGGGCCCGCAGAAATCACAGTACACCTCCATACCTGCAAGAAAGTTCGCCCACCTTGTGTTATCACCTACACGTACAACTTTCGTGAGGGTGTGCTCACTTGCCATTTCACGGGCTTTTAGTAAGAAGATCGGCTAGATTAGCCACATACACCGTGTTTTCATTGATTTCCGTTAAATTGGATAGGTTACTTGGGACATTAATAGAAGTTGCCTGGTATATCGGCTTTGGTTAATATCGTAATCATTTTTTTTTCGTTTTCATACATAATAATTGTAAGGGCAAGTATGAGAAAACCTTAAGAATAAGATCTCAGGCGACTGACGACTGCTGACGGCACAATACATGTCAAAATAGGTACATTAGGATGTAATAAAGGTTGCAATACACTTGTTCAGTCATTAAACTTATTTTTTAAATAACTCAATAACAGTAAGAAGACACTAGTTTCTTAGAGAAATTGATTATTTTTGACCTAAATAAGCTTCTCTTAAATTTAAAGGAAATCAATAAAAACACGGTGTATACGAGCCAACGCCATACGACAACGGTTTACTGTAAGGAGTTGAAGAGGTCACCGTGGCCGAAATCGGTCCAGGGGGGTTACCATGACGTACTAATGCGATTCAGTTTAGAGAGAGAAAGGGACAAGGCTATAAAGTCGTATATCACAGTCGCTTTCACTGAACCTGAACGTCATGGTAACCCCCCAGAGGTTTTTGTTTTGGTATCCTGCTTTTTCGCAGAATTTCATTTTGCCGAATTTCACTTTCCAACCAACTTTTCACATATGATTCACTTGGCATACCAAGATTTACAACATTTACGCAAAGTATTATTTGCCATATTTTATTTAGCCGAATTTTTATTCGGCAACTAGGTTTAGGGTGGAATATGATAATATGCGAAAGATACTTTGCTTAACGTTGGTTTGCCATGTGATGATTCTACCAAATGAAACTATGGGAATAATAGTTTGGGAACTGATAATATGCCATAAAATTTACGGCCACATTATTAGTAAACCCGAGTGTGTGATACGTCATTTGGCGCAGTCGGTAGGATTCGAACCTACGCTCCCAAACGAAATCATTATATATTATATTATGTACGTACATGGGGGCACTCGCCATCCTCCCTCCGACACTGAACCTAGATATGTTTCATCATATCAGCCGAAAGACGTCCACTGCTGAACATAGGCCTCCCCCAAAGATATGTTTAGGTGCTGTTTTTTAACGATTGAAAAAATAGA
Source organism: Thaumatotibia leucotreta (assembly GCA_025490895.1). Lineage (NCBI taxonomy): Eukaryota > Metazoa > Arthropoda > Insecta > Lepidoptera > Tortricidae > Thaumatotibia > Thaumatotibia leucotreta. Next base: position 62,018 of record JALPQI010007517.1, on the reverse strand, counting down.
TTCCAGTATGAAGTATACTATCATATCATAAGTCAATGCCCGGCCTGAACGAAATCCTAGATACGCGCTTGTCTATATCACAAATGTATGTTGTACTCGCCGACTATGCTCAGTCAATCGGAAGGTGAAAAACTTCAAGTTGTTTACTCACAGATCAACTTATCGGCATGTGCATGTAGATAGTGCTCGAATTCTTCATTTGTCTCTACAGTCTCCTGGATCGCAATCTGCCCTTTACGGGCCATGGTTTATATAACAGTTATCGTATTTATTGTTTGTGAATAATCACAAATTATTTTGTATTCTGTTTGACCTTCTTGACAGTGTCATTCAGAGATAATACAATGCTATGTTTACGACGTCTTTATTCATAGAGAAGGATTATAGGACGATAGTTTTCCGTAACCTGCGGCCCTACCGCGAACTACGAAATTCTCAAATTTCGGGGATTTGACTCTGTCACTCTAATGACGCCTTCGTTGATGTGACAGAGACAATCTCCGAAATTTACGGATTTCGGTGTTCGCGGTAGTAGGCCTGTATTTATAAGGCGTCTTTCTGCATTCTCATCGTGACCGTGACGAGTATTATTATTCTTTGATGATTCTGCAATAAATGCTAGTTTGTTATTATCATGATAGCAGATAAATATCCCCCAAATTTTGTTGGGTTTATGCTATAACGTCCAGTCGCCATTACATGTATCGTGCTCTTAAATATCTGAGCAGTCCTCTATTTTCAAGGTGCTAATGCCTGTACAGATATATTTTAATGCTGCATTCTAAATTTGATTCAATTTTAAACACTCTCACCTAACTAACAAGAATTAGGATCATCATCAGCCTGTAATCAGTTCACTGCTGGACAAAGGCCTCTCCTATTAGCTAAGCGTACGGTACGGACGCATTAGGAGGCAAATGCCCATAATCGCCACGCTGGGCAAGCGGGTTGGCGATCGCAGTAATGTGTCCACTCCACTGTGATGACGCTGCTGCCCAACATCAATCTTCAATAAATACATGTTCAGTCACACTTCAAATCCCCGAGTCGACTCTTACGACACCAAGAATTAGGGTAACTTACACAAAATAAATAAACAGTAATTTTGATCATTATCATATTTTATTACTATAATAATAATTACATCTCATCAGAGAATAAATAATGTAGTTACAGTACATGTAAGTAAGTGTACAAGTTGTCTGACTTTACGTGACAGGAATGTTACCTTTGCAGCCAGAAGAAAAGTGGTCCTCTATTTTGTGTGACTCATTCAACGGTCTAATTACTCAATTTGCCATCAGAGGAGGCTATGATCAGGAAAACCCAAAAAAAACCCAGACATGTGACGTAAATTCCTCTTCCCTGGACTCCGCTTTGTTTATAATAATGCTGGTAAAAAAATCTAAACAATGAGATGTTTCCTCACATGAATCATGTCCTTTTAGATAAAAAAAACCGGAGCAACCCGGTCGGGTGTCAGCCCTAGTTACAATTCCATTATAGAAAGTCTGTTTATACCCACTCATCACCAATAACATCATCTTTGTATTCTAGGCTTGGCTTTTATTTCATCAAGACTTGCCCTTGAAATGCATATATTATTAATATTATAATTTTTTGAATCATTACTTTTTCTTTTTTCAATTTTAACAAATAAAGTTAAAGAAGTGGAAAGCAAGTAATTTAGTCTTAAAATATACTTCTTTGTTCTATGTAATATGCTTCCAAAATCAATTAAGACTTAATTACAAAGTTATTCAGTGGAAGTTATTGATGGTGGGATACTAAGGATCCACATTTTCTTGCTGGCTACATTTTGGGGTACTAATAAAACCGGACTAGACATTATACAACACAAAATGCACTATCACAATAGCTCTAAAGCCGCTTAACTATCTATTGTTAAAACTGTATTAGTTGTACTGATCTGATTATCTAATAATTGCATGTATTAAGTATACTCACTAATGGCGACAGTATGGCTATAATATGTCTATTATTTATTGAGTTCAAGGTATGCTAGATATGAATTATAGATGATTTGAACTTGAAGATTACTGTCATTCCAAAAGCCAATATGAATCATTTAAAACAATGACTTTAAACTTTCTTATCAATCCAATCACTCGCTTACATAATTTTCATTAAAATTTACATTGCTTTTTTTTAAAGTACTTTTGCCAATTGTATATAACATAGACATTAATGTTAGTAATCTTCTCCCTGTATGTTTTCATCCTTGATTTACTCAGTTGAGCATAAGAGAATTTACAAGTATACCAATAATGTATTTAATTCAGATACATCACCACTGACATAGTTGGTGCTGGATAATTAGTAAATCGTAGCCTATGTACTAGAGATGACATTCTAAAACAACCAAAATACTGTATGCTTTTTGCTCTTTGGTTTGATAACTTTCTGGCAAACTTGGGTTGACAGACCCTTGCCTTGGCTTCCCTCTATGTAGTAATTAAGCCAATTAGTAATTAACCTCAAATGCCTTTGTAGAATTTAAAATTCCTAACTCATGTCACAGCAGAGAAAAAATGATTGCACGGGATATTACTTTGACAATGCATGTCTTATACCATTACAACTAAGATTGACCTATTTATAAATACGTAAATAAATTAGCTAGCACTTTTTTCAATGGCTGTGAACACTTTTTTGACATTGTCGAAGACTTCTGCAGGGCTCACTTCAGCGTTAATGCGTCGCACTAGGCCCTGGCGGTCGTAGTGCTCTATGATGGGCATGGTGTCATTCAGGTACGTGTTGAATCTCTTCTTCAAGCTCTCAAGGTTGTCGTCGGAGCGCCCGCTGCCCGCCGCGCCGCGCCCCAGACACCGCTCCGTGCATATATCCCGACCACACTCAAAGAAAAGTATAAACTGAAGCCTAGTTTTGTCGCTCATCACACGTTCCCAGCCGTCTAAATTGTCCTTGTTGCGCGGGAAGCCGTCGATAAGGAAGCGCGTCTTGCCGGACTTCTGCATGGCCTTGTGTAAGAGCGAACAAGTAACCTCCACGGGCACAATTTCGCCATTGCGGATCTTTTCCTCGATCATCTCTCCGTACTCGGACCCGGGCCGCTGGCGTTCCTCGCGCAGCAGATCACCCGCCGACAGGTGCACATAGTCGTATTCTTTAGAAATGAACGTGCACTGAGTCCCCTTGCCGGAGCCGGGCGCTCCCAGCACAAACACCACGTCAGGCACCATTTTGTAGAATGAAACAGAAAAGCGACGGAGCACACGATCTAGCATCAAACAGAGAGCGACTAATTCACAATCGTGAAATTAATTTATTTTATAAAACATGCGCAATGCTACAACCTTGAGCTAGACAGACGTGACGTGATTGTAATGACGTTACGATGACCAGTGTTGCCCTACAAAATGTACATAATCGATTTAGACGATAGTAGTCTGTGGATCCCTCCCAGCGGACCTACCGCGAAAAACGAAATTCGTAAATTTCGAGGATTTGTCTCTTCGTGGCAGAAAAATCCTCGAATTTTACGAATTCGTTTTTCGCGGTAGTTTTTTCGGCCAGCAGGTAAGAAAAAGCTCGTATTCGAATATTTAAGTGGTGTAAAATAAAATAAAAATGATCCCGGGCACGATTGGAGCAGTCGTACGAATTTTGGAAATGCTATACCTATAATGTGTAGAATGTGTTATAGCTAGAATGTGTTGAAGTTGCATTTTCATCGGTTCATAGATGTTGCTTCCTAAATTAATAAAATAAAATTAACCTGGACAACACGTCTAGTCTTTAGAGGTTAATTGCATTATTTCCTTTAGCCAATTAATCCAATTATAGTGTGCATCTTGTTCTTTGTCCCGGAAACTTTACCGTGTCGGTAAAATTTAAACTATTATATTACCACACAAAATATCTCTTCGTTCTTCAGAAGCAGGCGTAGTAACCCACGGAGCGCGTAAATTAAAGACAAAGGACTGTCCAATAGTAAAATTGGCAACGCGTATGTTTTTTCTTCCCTGCTGGGAGGGAACAAAGTGGCACTCTTTAATCAAGGACTTTCTATTGCCAGCCCAAAAAAGAATAATGAAATATGAAAATAGCACGAAGATTTCTTCAGCGGCCCTACCGCGAACTTCGAAATTTCGGGATTTTTCTGACACTCAAACGAAGGCGTCATTAAAGTGACGGACAAATTCCCGAAATTTACGAACTTGGCTGTTCGCGGTAGTAAGCTAGAATCCATTATATACATAAATTATTAAATATATCTTTTTCTTATAGGTGGTATGAAAAACAGTGTATCACACTACCAAAAATATTTTCGTCTAGGGCATTCGCTTGAATCCCTCATTATGCTCAGGATTCCACTTTATAATCCCTCATTACGTTTGGTATTCTACTGTGAAATCCATCTGTTCATTCAGGGTCGAGTGAACGCCCCCGAAAAATTTTAATAGCTTGTGATACTACTAATTTTATCGAAGTCTTTAGGTTACCAGTGTATCAACCGATTTATGTCACGAGAAAAAAAAAAGACGCATTAGTATTTACAAATGTATTCAATGTAATCGTAGCATTATTCCATTCCAATCAAAATGCAGCAGCGAGTACATTGTAACGGGTATTGTACACGTAAACAGGGTACCTGAAACAAAAAACACTATATTTATATCATCTGCATCCAAAGTGCAAATGTGCAAGATAAAAAAAATGATATCAGATAAAATGAAGTTTGACCTCAAAATAATTCAGAACAGGTCTGTGAAAATCATCACAAGATTGTATAACATGTACAGCACTGTCAACTATGCAAATTATAGTTTAAGATGATGTTGATGTGGATAGTTGATGATATAACAAAAGATAAAGCAGTATTTGATGACGTAGAAGGAAAATTAAAAGCATTTGTTTCCAGACCCACTGACGCCGTAGGGGTAAAAATGGATTTGTGATCATTTTATTTAACACGTTCTACGCCAGTGACACACATACGTGATCAAAGTAATCTTATTCTTGTGCCACTAGCATTAACCAAGTTCTCACTCCTATGCCAGTGGCATAGAAATACGAACGTTTTTGACACAAGTGCTGTGTCGCCGGCATAGGAGTACAATCTTTTCGGTCACACATGCATGTCACTGGCATAGGATTTCTATCAGATAATTTTGATCGGCATAGTATAAGCACTTAGTGAAACAGTACCGGAGGCGAAGGTGTTAACAAATACTATCTGGGGATTGAAAACTTAGAGGAGTTAAGACTAGACAATTAATAAATAACTAATGTATGCTTACCTCGGCATAATTCAATAATGCTCGATCACAGCTGTTATTTTATGGCGAAGGTACCTGTAAGTAAAAACAACCGTTACAATGATTTCTTTATAGCAAGTGTAGCCACACTCTGGCTTGTGATTATACATCAGTCCTGTTGAGCTTGTAATAACCGTCATGGTGACATCAGGGGAAGATTATCATCATTTTATAACCTCCTAAGGCCCATGGTCCTACCTGTAGCACTTATTCAACATCATCAAATCAATTTTATAGCCTGCCGAGTAGGTAAAAATTGCAATGACAAAGGACCATGCGTCAAAATTGCCCCAAGACCAACAAACATGAGAGTTAGATCATTAAATAGGTCTTTAACTCTACTTCATTTCATTATATGGGCACGAAATCGAATTCCATTGCAGAACTGAGATATTCATATATTTGTCAGCCTGAATACGAGCTAATTCAGTAGAAAACCTCTGTAGATTTAGCCACTAGTTTATTTTGGTAGCTGCAGCTACCAGTGATCACCCTTATTTTGTATGTAAAAAAAAGGCTAATGTCAAAAGAAAAAAGAAACTAAGCGAGTGAGGTGGTTAACATACAATCACGTGTGCACAATCTTTTTTTTTACACACTTCTATATCCTAATGATTAACGACCAGTATCTCTGATCTATGAGATATTCATATTTTTGTCAGTGTGAATACAATCTTCACACTGACAAATATGAATATCTCAGTTCTGCAATGGAATTCATCTTGGTGCTCATAGAATGAAATGAAGTAGATTTAAAGACCTATTCAACAATGTAACTTTCAGCTGTGTTGACTTTGGGGCAAAGTTCCATACAAAGTTGGGCATGGTCTTTTGGACATTTCACTTGTATGGTCTGGCCTTAGGAGGATATGACAGTTAAGTTATAAGTTTGGAATAAAAATTTAAAGTATTAAAATGAATAAATATTCGTTTGCTTCTATCATACGCCAGGCAGCGCGATCTACTCATTTAGGACGAATACAGACGCTTGTATGTGCATCAGCTCTCCTATTTCAAATGTTACAGAAATATTACATATCATTTTTATCATATCAAATACAACGCTAATGCTTTTTCATTACATAAAACTTGTACTTTTTACGCTTTTAATTTTATTTTTGACTTTCAAAGATTTTTTATTAATATTACACTTGTGAATTTGTAATAACTTACACATTTCACGTAGTGCACAATTCGATCCAGGTAGGTGTAGTTATTCAGTCAATATCCTGGAAAAAATAAATAAAATAATAAGTATTTTGTAGTTCGTGTATCAATGATATTATTACTTTTATGAATTATGTCAGTCCTGTTGAGCTTGTATAGACCGTCATGGAGGCATCAGGGGAAAATTATCATCATATTCTAAGTACAGTGAACAATATGGAAAAACAGTTGAGTGACTTACGTTTTTTCTCATTGACTGTGTGGAGTATGTGGACCAACAAGCATTGGCTAGTCAAAAAGCTGACATATTCTGAAAGAAAAGAAACGTAACGTAAGTTGCCTGTCGACAGGTCACTATTATCACAATTAAAACATATTTTTTTTATAAATCAGTCCTGTTGAGCTTGTAAAAACCGTCATGGTGGCATCAGGGGAATTTTATCATCATTACAAAACCATTATACCAAAAGATAGCGCTAAATCACTATTGATATATGGATGGCAAACATGGATTTCACTAAAGTAAAGATATAATTTTATGAAGATTACCTGAATATAACTGTAGAGCTATACGGATGATATTGAAGATGGTATCCTGTAACAAAGGAAATAGCTACATTATAATATGCAACTCAAACAAGTCAGGACAAATTACAAAGTAGTGAAGTTAATCAGGTTATAAATGAATTTTCCTCAAACAAATTCAGAACAGGTCTGTGAAGGTTCATCAGATTTTAATTAGAGATATAGGATGACTTGATGATGATATAGCAATTGTACATAAACGGCAATCTAGATAACATCAGTGATATAAAAAGTCATCTTCATGACATACCTTTATAATATTGTGAAATTGATAAAGAACAACCTACCTGTAGAATGACGATCAGCAAGTAGTGATGAATGAGATATCTGTAAACCAAATATACTCGTCACAATATGTTCACGCCAAATTAAAATAAAGAGGTAGGTATTCAGAATGTTAATCAGAATTTTTAAATTTTTCCTCAAAAATATTCAGAACAGGTCTGTGAAGGATCATCATAAAAGAAAAGGAAATTAGATTATATCGATTTCACGTATTATGTATGTGTCTAAATATACTAACCTCAAATTGGTGTGAAGCAGTAGCACCTTTCCCCTGAAAGTAAATTATTCCATTAAAAAAACGAAAAGTAGAAGTAATGAAAATAAAATTGGCGTAAAGAAATGTAACTTACCATTCATATATTTCAAATTCCTATGCCCTAACCCGTTTCAAATGAAACTGCCATTACAATAGAAAAATTATAATTTAAAAATTAATTACATTACAGTATAATAAAGAAAATTCAGGTTCCCATCTATCATGTGATACATTACTCTAGTATCACTCTCATATTGGTATATTAACAATGCGTATATCGACCAGCAATATTTTATTGAACGTACGAGACACTTACAAACTTAATGAGGCGCAAACAAGTATGAACCGGGGTGAATAAAAATTGTAAACGTAATAAAACAGTATTGTATAATGTGGTGTATGTACGTGCGCTGGTTTCGTTACATATATTACAGTACAGATTGTATTTAGCTACGGCGTTTACAGTTTGTCCAAGTATTGATTTACATCCGGGAGACCTTCCTTCAGCCCCTTTCGTTTCCTCGTTTCCTGCGAACCAAATTATTATAAATTAATACGAAATCCAACTGTTATCTGTTAATAAATAGGATTAAATCAACTAGGTCAACTATAGTCTGTAGTTACAGGTATTTACGTAAACAAACAAAATCAGGGTAGATTTTGTTTGTGTACGTTAAGGGGTAGGTGTAAACATGACACAATCAAATAATGTAGGTAAAAGTCAGGTCGGTCAGTGATATTTCCAGGTTGTTTCGTATTTGGTTGGTTATCAAATAATACTACCCGAAAACGTACAAATTATTTGTTAACCTTTATTTTATTACCTAAAAGTATCTATAGGTAAGGCTTTTGCAATAAATGTATCGCCCGCCCGGAAACTAGCAGTCCCGGGACATAAGGATAGAGGTCCATATGCAGCGTTGCAGGCGGGCGAGTGTATAGTCTATGCCCGGAGTGGCCGCGCTGTCACGGCGCGCTGCCGCCGGGGCGAGCAGCGCGCTATAGCGTGGTACTTTATCCGGGCATGTTAATGCATGTGCCACACTGATCCGTACTGTGGTCTGTGACCAGGTTAAAAAAGTTATATATTTTATATTACAGACCTGACCACAGACCGTAGTCAGTGTGGCGATTCCGTAAGGGTAAGTTGCACCAAACCAAACCTTAGATTACGTTCAATTCTTTATACTTTACTTCAGTAAAGTGGATAAATTTTGTAAATGTGGTTAGTGCAACTGTCCCAGAGGGTTTATTATCATAAAAGCTGCTTTGATAGGAGTAAAAACGCACTTCAGCTAGTCAAATATCGACTTCTAACTCTTGAATATTATCATTATGCATAAAACTGCATGTGAATCATCAAACAACTATATTCGGCCGCCGCTATGAAGTCAATCAACAGCTGTCAGTTTCATAGATTATCTGTCAACAATTCCATGTTTGACACATAATGTATGGAAATGACAGGTGTCAGAATTGACTTCATAGCGGCGACCGAGTAGTTGTCTAAGTATAATACAACTCACTACTTTCAATTCACAAAAAAAAACTGTTTTTTGTCAACCATGAAATACCTAATAGAAGCCTCAATAGTAATACTATCTTTATGATAGATATCCAATTTGACGTGTCCTCGAACTTGCACATAATTGCTCCCATCAAAACTTTAATCTACAACAAAAGCAGTCTCTCACCTGGACAACGACGTAGGGCTTGCTGCCGGGCTCGCACGGGTCACCAGGCAGCACCTGCCAGTGGTCGAACACGCACTGCGGGAAGGCCTGGCCGCCGGTGTTGGAGCGAAGGTCGGCGGTGAACCCGAACGACTCGTTGACGGGCAGGTACGCCTTCACCACGAACATGGGCGTGCCGGCCACTTGCGACTCTTCGAATACGTGGCCACGGCGACGATTGAGCACGCCGTAGATACCGCCCACGGCGACTTCAGGGCACTGTGGGTCGCAAGCGTCATTGTGTAGTATCAGTAATTAATAGACCAGTAAAAGTTTTAACTCTTGTGGAACAAGTCCAATTATTTTCATTTGTTTTTCAGTAGGAACGCTACTATACAATTATAAATATTAGAATCAAAGATTAAGTTTACCAACGTGTTTCGAGCCTCCGTCCTCACATTTAGCGGCTGATCCCTAAATGGCTCGGTCACACGGTTTCAAGCTGAGGATGTGGAATACCAATCCCACTAAGTGATGTAATGTTGAAACCAGTAACTTCCCCATCATGGTATAGGGAATATTCCCGAATGGTAACTTTCCCCATGATTGGGAATTTACCGAGTACGGCATATTTCTAATTCCACCTCAGAGTTTGGTGCTCTTGGTAGTTTCTCTTTGGTAAAACTTCTAATATAAGTTTTATTATGTAACAAAAATCTGATGTTAAAACTACAGGGTCACACCATGCAGGATTTACTAATGGAATACAATAAATTAAAATCAATTTTCAGTGCCTTCCCCTGTACAATTTGAAGTCTAATAGCCAATTGTTCATTGTATTAAAATTTAAAAGAATGTTAGTCCCCCTATTCAGGCAAAGTGTATGTCGGGTGACAATGCCAAAACAAAGAACTGTTGATCTGCCACGTTTCGGAAAGGCGGTGCTATCAGACATGCTAGCCCCGCTCAGGATAAACGTGGGTCATGCAGGAATGGACAAGCCAACTGATATGAAAAACAAAATAGCAATTCCGAGTATCCTTCGCTTTGAACGAAATTTACATTCGGAGGCGCACAAAGCCAGATTATATCGAGGGTTGAGTGGTCAATGTCATATAGTTCGTATTTTAAAAACAGGTTTGCTCGACTTATCGGGTTTGACCACCCAACCCTCGATATATATTTCGGAATATGTGATTTTCGCTTTTCATATCTTTGAAAACAATTTATTTTTGATCATATTAGTAGTTCCCAGCATTATTATCTTAAACAACAAAGGCCGCAAAAATGTGGCACCCGTTTTATATCAGTCTACTTAAAGACACATTTTTGTTGTAGAAGATCATTGTTGTGACTGTGATAATGACGGTAGGTTACCTGGATCTCGCACAGGTAGACGGGCTCCATGAGACGCGGCTGTGCGGTGAGCAGACACGCGTACAGGCATCTTCTCGTCGTAGGAATGATTTGACCACCACCTCTGCAGTAACAACAATTTTTTTTTAGTACAAATTCTGGTATTTTCTTTCATCTTTAGGAATAAAAATCAAGTAACTTTATAGACTTAACAAATCTGTAGGCTTAAAAGTAGCGGCCGCTCGCGCCCGATGACGCACTCCCACATGAAACTGAGCCGTTACCAATTTACCAATTTTCGCAAGCTATGTTCGCGGTAGGCCGCAGCCTTTTAATACATTTTCCCCTCACTAGCTCGTAAAGCGCTCGTTTATCGTTTAATACGAGCGGGTAAAAACGCTTTTTACACTCTTGTGAATAAAGTAATTTGACATTGCTCTAATTCCTATAGCCCCCTACTGCCTAGTATAAGTGGATCTGTATGACCGTAGTAAACATGCGCAATCGGAGCATTGGTCGTTCTCATGGGTGACTTTGTAAGCCATTGGCTATATTTAAGTTCCAGAAGTAACTCTATTCTACGATACGTTTCGACATTGAGTTTTAAATGGTTTCTTTAAGTTCATTTACATTTGGATGAGATTTGTAATCATATTTCCTCGCGATAGTGAGGGGAAAAAAGTTTGTATTACACTTGGTGGCAAAGTTTGTTCAACTCTCGTGCCTTGAGACCTTCGCAATGCTCAAGATTCCAGTTTTTGAACCACTCGCTACGCTCGTGGCTCAATTTAGGAATCTTTCGCTAGCTCAGGTCTCAATATTGGCACGACAGTTAAACAACAACTTTGCCCCCTTGTATTTATTTATTTATTTAGACTTTATTGCACAAAAGAACAGCTTAATGTACAAAAGGCGAACTTAATGCTATGAGGAATTCTCTACCAGTCAACCTTAAGGCAAAGCAGAAAAGATTGTAGGCGGTGCATTTGGAAACACGTAGTAAGCTATTAATACCTACATACCTATGACATACATACATAAATATATACATACAATATTAATATATATACCTACACATAAATACATATTATATACATATAATATACGACTTGTCAGACAGATACCTAATCATTCTTAGAGCTGCCAGAAAAGAAATCACGCACAGATTTTTTAAAAGCATACTTGCTCGGTGCTTTCCTAATATTAAAAGGTAAACCGTTCCAAAGGCGGTTGTATAATAAATAACTATTTTATAGACAGTTTTATTTACGAAGACTCATAGCTTGGTTCGTAGCGTCTTGTCGGTGCCATTTAAATAAGATGAGCTAAGATGTCCGCACCTGTGGATAGCGTCCGTGTGTAGCGTGACGTCGTAAATGTTGAAACGGACACCGCGCAAGTTCTCCTCAGCCATAACTCCCTCCTTGGCGGCCCACTGGAAGCCAGCCACGACGGAGTCCTTGATCTCGTTGAGGTACTGCACTCCCTTGGAGCAGTCCACCATTAGGTTGGGGCCGGTGCCCTCGGGGCCGAAGCACCAGATCTTACGCGCCTCCGTCACGTCGTACTCGTACTTGTCGGACAGGTAGCGAGCGCGGGTCTTGAAGTCGTCACGGGGGTTCACTTTGCCCTGAACAAGAAAAAGCGATTATATTAAAGACCCTACATTTACACATTAGTACGTTGAAAAAAAAAATCGGCGGCTGACAAGCAAAACTCACTATAAAAACTGTCACTACTCTTAGCAACCTCTTATGTCAGTATTGAATCAGAACTGAGATACGATCTGTTTCAAGTAGGTATTTGTTACTTAGTGAGTTTTGGTTGTCAACCGACGAAATCATATTTCACAATTTGGATCATAAAGTGACTTTCCCGACTTGCTATTGCATTATTGGGATTTGGCGGTCAAGATGCATCATCTTGGAATAAAAATTAGCACAAAAAGATAGCATTAAAAATAAGCATAAAAAGATAGCAAGTCGAGCAAACCGGTTTTTGAAATACGAACTACATGACACTTGAAGTTGTCATTTCAATGAATAGTTATCTCGATTTATCAGGTTTCACCAGGCAACCGTCGATAAAGGGTAATTCTTGGAAAATATGTCTGCGGTTCCATTTTATTCCTGTCTTTTTCATACATTTTGTATAGGACAGATGAATAAGATCGCAGACATATTTTCAAAGAATGACCCTAAACTCATTGCATTCATGAGACTGTAGTTTAATTGGGCAACCAATAACATGAAGCAATAATTCTTGGATTAAAAGAAGCATTGAAAAGAAAAGTTAGTAAAAACAAGACAGTTACATCATCAATATCCTCAGGCAGACCGTCGGGCATAGGCTGGGCCTTCATGAAGAGACGGTTGTGCTTGTTGGGCGACTTGGAGAGGCACATCTGGTCGGACTCCTCGGCCACGGTCTCGCGGTACGACACCACGGGGTCAGACTTCTTGATGGGGATGCAGGCGTGGTCTTCTTCCAGATCCTGGACAAACATTGGGAAAAGTTAGTCAAATTATTCAATGTGATAGTTGTGTGTTTACTTTGATAATGTATAAAAACTAGCCAAAATATTTATTTTTCTTTCAACTATATGCCTATAATATTAACAGAGTTGGGCAAAATGTAATTTAATTATATTTATACTTTGTAATCTAGATTCATACATAATCAGAAGGAGGAATCGGGTTATTTTTTGTCCAACTCTGATTAGTAAGTAGATAGTTACGGTTTTTTTTTACTTACACTTCAATATCTCTACAATACATGAAATTTTACTTATTTAAAAAACACTGCACATTTAAATATGGCTGACTTAACCGCAGAGATCAATTACAATCTGAATCAACAGAGTTGTAATTTTCCTTTAACCTCCACCTACAGCCTGGCAAAAGAGTAGAAATTAAAAAGTGGCAACATTGTAGTGTCGTCCCGTTTTCTCACGCATATTGATTTGAAAGGGACGACACTACGATGTTGCTAATTTTTAATTTCTACTCTTTTTTGCCAAGCTGTTAAAAGGTGATTTTGAAGTAAACAAAATCGCAACTTGCATAAGTTGACAGTAACCCCCACCTCATACTTAAAGGTTGATGTGCCAGTTGAAGAGATATAGGATGCTCTACATCATCTTTATATAAATTGAGTGACATTGTTTTCTTTTACCTTGAGACAGATCTCAAGATGCAACTCTCCGGCACCAGCGACAATGTGCTCGCCTGACTCCTCGTTGATGCACTGCACCATGGGGTCGGACTTGGCCAGACGTTTCAGACCCTCCACCAGCTTGGGCAGGTCGGCGGGGTTCTTGGGCTCCACGGCGACACGCACGACGGGCGACACGCTGAACTTCATCACCTGAAGAATGACAAATAAAATTAATCCTGTTCTGGCACTATATTAAAAATCTTACTTGCTAAGTAGAAAAAAAAATTGAACATCCCCCTGGTTCCATTTTTGGCTTGCTTGCTGTGACAAAATATCACATCATCAGCCTACGTCACTGCCGGACGTAGGCCTGTCCAATGAACTATACGCATACACGCATTAGGATGTAAATGCCCATAATCGCCACACTGGGCAAACGGATTGGCAATCGCAGTAATGACGCTGCTGCCTATCATCAATCTTCTATCAAAGAATGGTTAGTGACATTTCAATCCCATAGTCGACTCTTAAGCACTGGTCTCACCGCAAGCTACTAAGCTATGAACTATCAGCTATAAACAAACAAAAGATACGCACTCCCGTTTAAATAAGAGACACGGCGATACTCGCCCAGCGGTGATAGCTGGGCGAGTATCGCCGTGTCTCTTTTATTTACACGGGAGTGCGTATCTTTTGTTCGTGTTTATAGCCGATAGTTCATACCTTAGTAACTCGCGGTGAGACCAGTTCCTTACGACATCCGCGGGAAGAGTTGGGGTGGTGTCAAAATGTATTCTTACTGCCGTCACCACACAGCCAGCGACTTGACGTGACGAACCCGATTAATTATTACAAAAATAGTTTGTCTCATAAATCAGGAGAGGACATTCTAGTCCTTTACAAGACATTTTATTTATAGAAGAGATCAGATAGAAGTAATCTAAGAAATAATTACCTTCATGTTGTGGGCGTTCTTGAAAGTAGTGATGGTACCAGTCTTGACCAAGAACTGGTCGACTCCGACCAGACCACAGATGTTTCCGGAGGGCACGTCCTCGATGGCCTCCACGTAGCGACCCATCATGAGGATGGTTCGCTGGATGGTCTTCTCATACAGATCCTGTACAAAAGTTTATTAAAATTAAATGTAGTTATTAGTGGTAAAATATATTTTCACCTCATGCCACTCAAAATGCAAGTGACACCGTACAACAATACATTCCAAGTAGTTTAGTAATATTTAATTTGTGCAATATTCATATTCTTTTTTAGGGTTCCGTAGCCAAAATGGCAAAAACGGAACCCTTATAGATTCGTCATGTCCGTCTGTCCGTCTGTCACAGCCAATTTACTCGGAAACTATAAATGGTACAGTAACAAAATTTGGTAAGGATATGTGTTGTATGAACCGCTACAGGAATGTGATACTAAATTGTAAAAAAAACCATTGGGGTGGGGGCCCTCCATACATGTAACTGAGGGATAGAATTTTTTTTTTAGTTGTACATAAGCGTGTGGGGTATTAATAGAAAGGTCTTTGAAAATGACATGAAGGTTTATACATCACATTTTTATTTAAGCAAATCGTTTTCGAGATATCAGGTCTCAAAGTCTTGAAAATGTGTCCCCCCCCCCCTCTATTTTTTAAACTACGCGATATAAAATTCTGAAAAAAATATATGTTATGCACATTAATAAACTCTATCAACGATTTTTGGTTTGATAAAATTATCTCCTATAGTTTTTGAGGTAGGCTGATTTAACTGTATTTTTTTAATAATAAATTGATAATGGTACGGAACCCTTTGCGCGCGAGTCCGACTCGCACTTGGCCGGTTTTTTTTATGTTGGCACAACAAAGTGGCTCCACTCCACCTGATCGTAAGTGAAAAGTAGTATTGATAATAGTATTACATATTACAAGTCAGGATTCAAATTACAAGATTTCAAAATGATCATGCTAACTTAATACTACCTAATACTAAATTTATAATAATAAATCGCATAAGTTAGATTAAAATAAATAAATAAAATATAATATTGCACTCTACGTATTTAGCTGAACTTGCGTAATTTTTTTGAAGTTAATTACGTTAATTTTAGAAAGGATGTATCGCCCACCCGGAAACTAACAGTACCGGACATCAGAGAGAAAGGGAATAAGGGTGTAGGGAATAAGGAAGATGCCCGTATGCAGCGCGGCGGGCAGGCGAAGTACTGTTTGCCCGCTTTCGACAGGCTGTCATGGCGCGCTTCACACCAAAAAGCGCACGACAGCTCGTTAGCTGGCGGGCAAAAATTATACATTCTAGAGACGTACTGACAGTCGCCGATATTTGGGAAAGCTGACTAGCGTCTTTTGTAGTCACCTATTGAACTAGTCGGCAAAAAACGCCGATTAGCCATCGTCACATTACGAAATAAGTCAACCTACAACAATTGCAGTAGGTGAGTTGAGTACTAGTGCTAAGCATGAACACGTAAGTCTGTGTAATGACGCTTTGCTAACAAAATCTAGTTAAAATAAAATATAAACCGTAATTATATTTAGGCACGTCAGGCCAGACGAAAGGAAAGTCTACAAGTGTACCCGAACTTAGAAAAAACCTACGTTGGGCATAGCCAACTAGTCTGCTGATTACTTGGCATTTGAAATCCCCAGTCAGCTCACGACTAATCATCTTAATCGAACACTCACCTCTTTCTTGCCGGGTTGGAAGTTGGGGCCCATGATGCGGGCCTTTTGTCCGGTGACGACCTTGCCGGAGAACACACGACCGAAGGCGTAGAAACGGCCCTTGTCCGATGTCGGTACCATCTTGGACACGTACATCATGAGGGGAGCCTCGGGATCGCACAGCTGGAAATGCAAGAAAGTAATTAGCTATACATGGTATATTAAATAGTACTAACGTAAAGTATCCATACTTCGAAATGGCGGACAATGCTTCACTGACCACTCAAATAATCTGGCATGACTTATTTCACTCACACAAGCATGGACCCCTACGGGAGCTTAGACTCTGCTGCAAAGAGTAAAGCCAAAGCAACGTGTTTGATTCATATATTTTATCACCACTATCCGAGATGTGTTTATGTTTGGTGATTATTAAGTGTGGGATTAGAATGTTTCTTTCATTAATGGGGTCGTATACCATAAAGTTTACAACCAATTCCGGAAAGACTTGCTTTAAGTCCACTTTGACACCCAGAAACTTATAAAAAGTAACTGGCAACACTTGGGACTGAATTAGATTTTTTTTATAAATTGTAGTGCTGGGTGGTAGTAGTAAGTACAAGTACTATTACTTAAAATTTGATTAATATCTGCACAAATCAGATTTTGCAAGAATCAACTTAATTATCAATTATAACTAAATTAATTATCAAATGACATATAAGGGTAATTTGAGAAAGGTGTTACTGGAAAGCCATATTTTTGGCTGATAATAAATAAATAATAAAAAAGCCTTTTATTTCTTGCAATTTTTACATGAATTTAATAATACTTAATACTAAGAGCCTTGCGATGTAAGAACCCCTATTCGGGTGTAGGCCTCCTCCAAACTATTCCATTTATCCCCGTCTTCAGCTATTTGCATCCAGGAAGGCTGATATTTGATATTTAATTTTTGGCTGATATTAGGCATATATTATTTTTGTATGAATTAGTAATATAATATTGCTTACCTTGATACCAATGGCGGCCTCATCGTCGTGGGGGCCCTCGTACAACATCTCCATACGGTACTTCTGGGCCACGACGGGCGACGGCAAGTGGATGGCAATCATCTGCAGCAGCGCCTCTCCGGCGGGCAGCCACGACCTCATCACAACCTAAACAAATCAAAGGAATAAATTACAATTCTTAGAAAGCAAAGGAATTTGGGGGTTGCTCTAGGTGGGGCGATGATATCCAAGGTGGCGAGCATTGGCGGAAAGCTCAAGATCGAGCTGAGTGGCGCGTGCCATGGGCGGGGCCTATATCCAGCGGTGGACTGACACAAGCTGATTGATGATGATATTGAAAGGAATTTCGAAATAAATTTTCTAACAACATACTCATACACATCCACTGATACAATTTCTAAAAGATTTACCAACCACCACTTATCACAAAATTTTAGCACAAAAACTTAATGACATAGATAGTTTTAGTTAAATGTATCTTCCATTTATGGGGTCATAAGCTACAGAGTTTACAACCAATTCCGGAAAGACTAATGCTGTTAGTCCACTTTGACACCCAGAAACCTATTGTAAGTAACTGGCAACACTTGGGACTGAATTGAAGGGCATGAAATTGAATACTTTTATGAATGTTGTGTGGCTAATAAAAATTCATGAAATATTTGATAATTTCTACTGGAACAAGATATTACACATTATCAGCCTATCTCAGTCTACAGCAGAGGCCCGTTTCTCGAAAGCTTGTGACTTGTAATACAAGGGGAAGTCTCTTTTTGACACTATTAATTAGACAAAGACTTCCGTTTGTATTACAAATTACAAGCTTTCGAGAAATAGATCCCAGGATGTAGGCTTCTCCCACTAACTATGCATGAACGCATACGAGGTAATGCCCATAATCTCCACTTTAGGAGAGCGGATTAGCAATCGCAGTAACGTGACTACTATGATGATACCGCACCCCATCATCAATCTTCTATCAAAGAATGGTTAGTGACACTCCAATCCCTTAGTCAACTCTTATGACAATCACGGGAAGAGTTGGGGAGGTGAAAAATTTTTTTTAGTGCCGTCACCACACGGCCAGCATTATGCAATAGATCAATTAAATAGTCTCGACATCACAATATATAAACTCTCATACACTATTAGCTGTAAAAGAAAACTGAAAAAAATTACCTTGAGGAGGGCTTTGCCATCCTTGTCAGCATCTTCATGCTTGATAGTGACTCCGATCTTCTTGAGCAGGGAGTCGATCTCGTCTTTCTTGAAGTTCATGATAGCGTCGAACACCTTGTAGATAGGGTCCAGCACGTACATGCAGAAGGAACGCTTGTTCTCGGCATCCTTCTGCTTGGCCCACTTCTTGGTCTTGGCATTGAAGAAGTTCTCACCCCAGAGTCTGGGGATAGGCAACAGTAATTTGAGTAAGAAATTTTTAAGAATTACTATTTTCGTTGATGTCTCCAACTTACCATGCCAATAAGTTTTGGTTGTCCCTTTCGGTTTTATAGACATAATTGATAAAAAGGAAAGAGACGAAAGTTACGGGCGTGTCGTGTTAGCATTACGTATGCTTAGTGGCAGTTATGCTCCTAACAATTTGACTGATTGAACTGCTTGATGCTAACGCATACTAGAGGTAACTTAGGAGACGTTTATGAACAAGAGGTTCCTAAATACCAATAAAATTTCTTTAGTATTTTCACTCAGTTGAGTATGAATTGTCTCTCAACTTTTCAGTAGATTGTTTATAAAACAATCCGTATTGAAAAATCAAGATTATAATGTTCGTCCTTTTCTGCCGCTGGTGTATAGAACAGAAATCTTTACCCAGTATCAACGGGACGAATCAATCTTTATTACATGTCATAATTACCTTAATGGAATATTAATATATTTCAGGCAGTCTTATATTTATATATGACCCCGTTTTGATAAGAAACCACAAGTATCTAAATAGGTTTTGTAAGTAAACTAAATCAAGATATCATGTAATTTAAAGTCTAAAATATTTGCTACCCAACATCAGTGTCACCTCTGCTGTAGAGAAATGTAGCTTCATTTATATGAACATTTCCTACCTGTTCATAAGCTTGACAAGGTCGATCTTGAACTTGTCGGCGTACATCTCGGAGAACTGTTTGAGCGTGAAGGCCCAGCCGTGGAGGCCGGAGCCGAAACCGACGGAGCCCTTGCTGGGGTCCACGCGGACCTCACCTGCGATACAAACGGGCTTCGTGAAAACGTAGAACGGATATAGAAAAACCTTGTTCATCCTTTAGGCCAAGCATAAAGGTGAATAGGCACCTTCTGGGCAAACTCACTCCATCGTAGGCCACCTCTCTGCCCTTGGCTAGTCTGTGGCCATGAGTAAGACGACTTCAAATAGAAAAAAAAAATGTTTTTTATCTAGATACCTAGCTATGATAATGATAACTAAAGGCTGGGCCACACCAAATGCATGTGCAGTACGTGCACGTGCGCGTGTGTGTACAGGTAAATTCACTAAAGCTAGCACAAATGGAATGAATGATCTATCATTGTGTGTACGTGGTTGTCCTATTCCAACCTGTATCTACTGTCATTAAGACATCCACACATAGATACTTTCTGTCACTTACTCGATCCATTCGTGCAAGCTTTCGTTAATTTACCTGTAGCTTGCACGTTGTAGCGTCGGAAATGTCATAGTAGATGGCACACCGGCTTGCACGTCCCGCGCACGTGCACGCCACGCAAGCGGTGTGACATCTAATATGACATTTACGTACTCTACAGGAGCATTCCATGAAAACATGTCGTAAGTAAATGACTTTTCAATACTTTTGTAAAATTAAATTAGTAAGCTGAGTACGGCATACTAAACGGCATAACAATAACATATCAAGGCTTTAAGATTGACAGTGTTTCCTAACAGCTAGCATATTTTATTAGGGTAGCTACCATAGTGAGTCGTAAGTGACAAAAAGTAGACGTTTTCATGGAATGCTCCTACAACGCGTACGTGCTTTACACCCATCCAGTGTGGCTCAGCTTTTAATATTTATGGGATTCTAGAAAATCGACCAATCCAGCTCATCTTGTAATATGAAGTTTGAAAATTCATGCTAATAGAAAAATACGCATTTTAGATAACGGGGTAAAATAAGAGTCATTGTCGCGACCTTGTCGCTATCGCACTCGCGCGATCCGGTAACAAGCCGATAACAAAGAAAGCCGGCAACGTGTCCTGCCATTTGTTGATGACTTGTTAGTTTATTTATTCTAATCAATTATCATGTTGTGTCCAAATTTGCTTCAATACAATTCACTTTCTTTGTTGTTTAAAAATGAAAAAGAAAAATGTTATGCAACACTTCAGTAGGATGAGTCACCACTAGCAGATGTTGAAAACAAAAAGAAGTTATGTATACATGAAGCTATTCTAACAGAAGACAAAGAACAAATACATATTGTATCGTGATTGAAACTAAAATCTTAATAAAATCTAAATTTGATTGATGAATTAAGTGCAGTGGTTAGCCTAAGAAAAAGATCCCACTATAAGGATAATTTGCACCTTATGGTTAGCAACAGTTGGATATTTTACTAAAGACACTCACATTATTTCCATAAGAATTTGTACAATTTACTTGGAAAACTAAAAAAAAGTATTTTTTTTAATTTGCTTTCTCTCTAGCACACAAAAGGTTACATAAAGTCCATTATTTCCTAAAAGCTCCTAAGTACCAAAGTATAGGTGACATATAAAAGGCATTTGAAATTAAATAACTTACCCATGGGACCACTGTCATCAGAGTAGGTGGCGATGATGACGTTCACGTTCTCCACAATACGCTGGAAGGTCTGGTACAGCTCCTCAGACTCCAGCTGCAGCTCCAGCAGCGCACGGTCCATCTTGTTCATGAACAGGATTGGCTTGATGCGCTCCGCGATGGCCTGACGGAGCACAGTCTCGGTTTGTACACACACACCTGGAGGATAGATATCATTCAATACAGATTCATTGATGGAATATTCTTAGTGAGCAATTGCCTTCTCAGATGGCCGTTCTGAAGATCTTCAATGAATATTCAGCTTATAATGGTAGAACAATCATCATAATGATATGAGTAGGGCTGCCAACTGTCCCGCTATATGCGGGACGTCCTGTTTCTAGGGCCCTAAAGTATGGGTCCCGCGAAGGGTTCACGCGGGACGCCAGTTGTCCCGCTTTTCGGGGGATACTAAACTGAAAATACTAAAAAAATAATATGAATACGTAAATGAAAGCATTTAAGATTGCGACATGTTAATTTGAATGTATCGCGACGACGGCGACTATAGACTGCGAGCACCGTGTACTGAACGTGTATAACTGTGCATCAAAATTTAACCGATCTGAAATTAAGCATTATTTTTTAATGTTAATGTCATTCCTATCCCGCATTTTAAGGCAAAGTCCCGCAATTAATTCGCGAATATCCCGCAAATCTGTGATCTTTGGTTGGCAACCCTAGATATGAGTGATGTTTTTGTAAACTCGTGATTGCACAATAATGTATAGTAAATTAAGAAATAGACATTACAAAATATAAAAAAAAATGTGGACTGTGCCATGTGAACTCAGATTTAGACATTATCATGCTGTCTGCTACAGTCTTTAATTAAATATAAAAGCAACCATTGCACTTTTGTGTTGTTTTTTCCTCGTAAGATCTACACCTTCTACTATACTTAAATCCATGGCTGTAGCATGCAATAAATTTTTTGTTCTGTCTGTACATGAAAACAAAGCATAAAAATCTCCCATTTTCTTTTCGTACATGGGCAACGTTTTCCAGTACAGAAATCGTGGCCCTCCAAAGTTTTCACCTAACAAAGAAAAAAATTAACCACTGCTTGCACTTCAATCTATACTGAAAACTACTCCATGCATCCATTTAGCATAGTTTTACATGATATATTAATTCACTAACCAGATACACAGTCGACTACGACCAAAGCACCATCGGTGACACGGAGCGCGGCAGTTACTTCAGATGAGAAGTCAACGTGCCCGGGCGAGTCAATCAAGTTAATCAAGAATCCCTTCTCCCCCTTCTCGCGCTGGTCGGCGTTCGTGATGAAGACCATGTCCTTCTCTTCGAGTTCGAAGAACATAGAAATAGCGCTGGAGAAAGTAACATGTGTTATTTTTGAGGTTATAACTTATAAACTATTTACCATTTCTCTTGTAGTCAGATGGCCGTTCTAAAGATCTTCAATGGATATTCGGCTTTTAATGGTAAGAACAATCATCATTTTGAAGTGATATTGTTTGTTTATAAAATATTGCACAATGAATAGCAAATCCAACTTTCAAATGCAGTGACAGGTATTGATTTTTGTGGTGCATTTTAACCTAATTACTGGTAACTTGAAAGTATCTTCATTTGAAATGTTTAGTTTATCTAGTAAATAGTGGTCGAAAGTCAAAGAGGACTTGATGGCCCCCGCAAAGTAATAATAATGGATACACTGACAAAGGATATAACCTCAGGCATAAGCAACTCACGTAGACTTGATGGTGATGCATCTGTCCTGTTCATCCTTGCGGGTGTCGGTGAAGCGGGTCTCGCCAGCTCGGGCTCCGGCGATGATACCGGCCTTCGAGACGAGCGAGTCCGTCAGTGTCGACTTGCCGTGGTCGACGTGAGCGATGACGGA
The DNA here is from genome assembly GCA_025490895.1 of Thaumatotibia leucotreta. NCBI lineage: Eukaryota > Metazoa > Arthropoda > Insecta > Lepidoptera > Tortricidae > Thaumatotibia > Thaumatotibia leucotreta. Next base: position 38,853 of record JALPQI010007517.1, on the reverse strand, counting down.
CATGTTGCGGATGTTCCGCTTCTTGTCCATCATCCCGCGAATCTCGTCCACGGTGAAATTCACCTGCGCAAACCAGAAAACACGTCAACATTTCGCTAACTCTTGAACACAACACAGATGGACATGCACTGTCACACGCACGTTTCATTTTTAACGTAAATAAAACTCCGATGTTTTCTTTTAGAGGTCCAAGGCTTCGGCTTCAATTGACTTTTAACCACTTGCACTTTGGAGAAATTCACACCGACATGATATCGGTGAAATACGTCATCGAACTACAAAGACGGTCGTGAGAGAACAAAGTTTTATTTCTCGATTTTTTGAAGAAAAGGCGAAAATAAACTCGCGAAACGTTTGTAGAGATGCACCGTATCACTTTTCTGTACACAATTATGAAGTTAAATACTCACCATATTGGATGGTTTTTGATTTTACTTTCAATAAAATAAACTACCATACGCCAGCAATGGCGTACGCTTGAAAAAGGCCCTTTCGTGGGCCGGATATGTCCACCTAGACGTCAGTCAACGTTGAACCATAGACAACAGATTAGTGCTGCCACGTAATAAAAGACGCGGGTTTTTGGTTAAACAATAAAGCTTAAGCAATGTACCATTACATAAGGCAATAAAGCTCAAAATGGGATAATTCTTTTTTGTGCAATGAAGAGAAAGGTGACTAGTGCTAAAAAAAACTGTCATAAGCCGTTTCACACTCGTGAAAAACACTACAATATTTCGCATTACACATTTTATATGTTATTAGAATCACAAACTCTCTATAAGCTAAATTTTACAAAAATTACATGTAGTTTACAGTCGCTTTAACATTAATCAGTTTTTTTTCTGAAGTTTAAGGCTGGGTTTACACTTACAAGTTTTGAAATGCGTCATCGGGTAAGAGTGAATAGCAAATAATCTGCATCTCTTCCTTGTATATAACTTGTACTTGTACGTAACTTTGTGTCAAAACTTGCAGCAATAACTTGCAGGTGTAAACATGGCTTAAGCGTTCGTGCCATAGTCTTATTTACAAAAACAAAATTAAGAAAAAAATGCGGTATGGCTACTCAGCACTAGATGTCGCTACAATTTTAAAAGAAGCCTAGTTGCCGCTAGATGGGGTTAGTATGCAGAAAAATCATCCTCAAGACTAAATGGGATAAAAAGTATCCATAAAAAATCTATTCCAACTTCATTTGATTTCATATTTATTTCAGAAAAATAAATAAGAATAATGATTTGCGAATTACAGTAGGTGCCTAATTAAACGTTTAAGTAAAGCTGTTTTTTTTTTATGGAAATTCGCTATCCCATTTTCTTTACAATAGGTATTATGTATGAAGCTTTTGCGTATTTTTGATTTCTATTATCAATATCTACATGTAAATAAATAAAAAAAAGTATGTATGCATAGTAGACGTCGGGTGTAGCCAAATTTTAGCATGCGAGGCCGTCGCGACACGCGAGTTCCGAGAACTGCGATTGTAGGGTAACCGAGGCTAAACTCCCTTAACTTTCGCAAGCTCACATCTTACTCATCAAACGTGTTTCAAATTCAGATTTAGCACACTGCAATATGGTATACATTTAAAATGTAGTGACCCTTTAATACGACTTACCAAATGTCACCCCGTCATAATGCGTTTCGTATTACTTATTATACCTAGGTGCGTTGATTTTGGGCCTAAAGGGCAAATGTATGGCATGACACGATGCATCGCGATGTATTAAGTGAAAGACTGCAAGGGGTAGCGGACTTTGACCTTAAAGTTTAGCATCGTTGGATGTTAAACAATGTTAATTGATGGAAATTGCTGTTTACATTAAGTCGATCATTGATTTTGTTGTGCTAATTGCGATTGCGAGGAGAAGCTTAGGTAAAGTCAATCGCAGCATATCTTAGATATCAAGAAATAATAAAAAAGCGCAGTACCTACCGGCTAGCCGAGCACACACTTTAAAAACCATACACTTGCACAAGCATACAATTGCGAAAACATTGAATAATTAAAGACCTTTATTGAAAACAAAATTTAACGTCAATATTTTTGTGTTATGAAGTTAAATTTTTTGCCAACAACTTTTGGCACTGAAAAAGGGCGACAAATTCAGCTTAAACCATTAGGTTTTTTTATTGCACTGTTTTTTTTTTCAAATCCAGTCCTCGGGAATGGTTCGGGCGGCTGGCTTCAGAAGGCTAGTAAAAACGATTTAACTAAAAGTAAAATTGAAACTTCTCCCAACTCTTGACTTTTCATTTATTGATGATGGGCAGCATCATCATAGTGGACACACTACTGCGAGCGCCAATCCGCTTGCCCAGCGTGGCGGTTATGGGCATTTACCGTTCCTTTTTTGGTACCAAAAATGAATAGGAATCTGGTAACAAAAAAAGGAAAGTTTCATACAAACATATTGGGATATTTTGGGAAATGTAGTGACACTTGCTCAGCATCATCGACTCTACCAGCCTACCAATTTGTACCATTTGTACCAATATCGAAGGCGTGATCCAAATATACAAACTTTTTGCGAAATGGAATAACAGGAGAGGCTGCAGTCCAGCAGTGGACTGAGATAAGGTGCATTCAGATTCAGACCAAACGAGCATTCGCTATTCTATTCCCCACTCTACGAAATCAACGAATCACGTTTCGTGTAACGATCGAATTTCGTACAGTAGGGGGTTAGAATAGCGAATGCTCGTTTGGTCTGCATGCACCTGTTACTGTGACGTGATATGTTATATTAAATTCTATTCCAGGGTGCTTAGACAAGTTGCCAATCGCTAACGCTTAATCGTCAATCGTAAACGAAAGGCAGCTAACTGTCTTTGTCGCACTAAAATGAAAGAGTGACAGAGAGGGAAAACTACGATACGCTACTAAGCGCTAGCGATTGGCAACTTGGCTAAGCATCCAGGGACATTCACCATCAGATATATCGTATCGTGTCAGGAGCGTTCAAAAATATCTGAACACGCCTTTATTGCCATAAGGCCAGCCAGGTGTACACCTGTAGTTCTTACGTAAGTTGTAGTGTAGGGACGGGGCTATACTAAGGAAAGAGATAGTGATATGCACCTCTCATTCCTTAGTATAGCTCCGTCACTATAACTTACGTAAGACCTTACAGGTGTACAGCTGGCCTTACGATAGAGGCGTATTCAGATTTCAGATATTTTTGAGCGCTCTGGACGCTACGATATAGCTGATAGTGACTGTATGTATCATCATCATCATATCAGCCGAAAGACGTCCACTGCTGAACATAGGCCTCCCCCAAAGATTGCGACAATGACCGGTCCGGCGCCACCCGCATCCAGCGGATTGTATGTATATTAAAGAGTAATATACTATGTTATTTTCAGGTACCTACACATATATTCTGTGCCTATACTATACGAACAAGCAGAATACACGAGAAAATTACTTACTAAATCGCATTATGCTCCCTGGTGTACTGCCATTTGGCAAATTATGTTTCCCAAATATTACTTCCCAAATAACTTATCGCAATAGTCTCATTTCCCAAACAAATCTTTAGCAAAGTTACATTTCTCATTTTATTCATTTGGTCAAATTATTATTTTGCAAAGTTTCACTTCGTCAAGATTTTATTAAGCAAATGCTTATTAAGCAAATGTTTTATTTGGTCATAAGTTAAATTCCAAAAAAAAAAATCCCAAATTTGATACTTCGCAAGCTCTACTTATAGCAAAAGCCTGGCAAATGATAATAATTATTATTTTAAAGTTCGTAGGTCTATACAGGAATTTAGTACTTTTTTGCACAACCTTTGGCTTGAACTTGCCTGGAACAAAAAACGTATATCATGAATAATTGGTATCATAATAAATGAAGTGAGAAAAAAATCCATCACAATGATCACTATTCATATTTATTATTGGTAGGTACTAAGAAGGCACACATAGCCACGGATAAAAAAACTATATTTTTATTTTCATCTTCATAAAAAAACTATCCCAGAGCCACCGTTAGGTACGACGACGAGCGAAGCGAGGAGGAGTGTTAGGTGAAACTGCGACCATACAGCGCACGAGCCGAGCGAGCGAAGCGAGCGTGCCGCGGCAGCGGCCGGCGAGTGCCAGAACCGACTGTTTTGTTCTTCCCTCGGCATTGCTTTCCCTCATCAGTTTAATCTAAATTACTGTTTAGAACCCGACTTTTAATTGTTTATCAACATAATATAAAACCCCACGTGAGCTTTTATTAAAAAAAAACATAAACATACCTATATAAAATTCGCCTCAAACTATACCCAAAAACATTGGTAATTATTTAGTTAACTAAATGCCAGCTAAACCATCAACTACATGAAAATATACATTATAAAAAGTTCCAATTAAAAACCAAGCCCAAAGATAGAAGTTCCAACCATTTAGTTGGGAAATAAAACGATTTCATAAGATTCAATTGGAATATGATCTTTCGGCGAAATGACTTTATGCGAAAAATTGGTTGCGATGTAATATTGTATAAATCGTATGCCATACAATATTTTGGGATTAGTATGTCACGCCAAACGATGCATTTGCCAAAAAATATTTTGGGAAAATAAAAACGACCAAGTAATTCTTTGCTAAACAATCGCTTGCCAACAAAAAGGCTTGCTAACTGTAAAATTGCGATAAGTTGTTTTGACAATTGAATTTTTGCCAAATGAAAATTTGGGAAAAATAGTTTGCGATGTGATACTTTGGGAAAAATTATTTGCCAAACATTAGTAAACCATGCTCCCTGATAATGATAAGCCATGGTTTTCTATAAATTACATTTTCCACTGTAACACGAACATAATAAGATCGACATTTAAAGCATGTCGCTTAATATCATACATTCATGACCTTGGTTTCGTTTTAGCGGGGGCGCGGCCCTGCCCTCAGATCAGATACTTGTAATATTACATATTAAATAGTATGATTAATACAAAGTAGGCAAATAAATGCGTTTATTGAGTTTAATAGTTATCTAGAGATCAATCACAATAGGAAAGTTCTCTATCTGTAGTTAGTCCGCCTGACCTAAATAGTATCTAAAATTTAGATTTTGTGTTCTATATTTGCGGGTTGTGTGCGGATCCAGCCTAGAAGGCTCTAGGTCAAAGAGACGCACATCATCATCATCGTCATCATCAGCCAATTGACGTCCACTGCTGTACATAGGCCTCCCCCAGAGAGTTCCACAAAGATCGGTCGTGAGTCGTGAGCTGTCCGCATCCATTGGACACCCGCAACCTTTACCAGGATGGAGACGCACATACATAACACAAAATCTAAAATAAAACTATGAAAACTGATAAACTCGCGTATATTAACTGACCATACATCCGCAGACCACGAACCCTGTAAAGTGTTCGAAACGTCGGAATGAAGTTAAAATTAGTTAATATACGCGAGTTTATCAGTTTTCATAGTTTTATTTCATGTGTAATCCTCGCGGTAACCGAAGAAAATATTACAAAATCTAAAATTTACTAACGAAACTCAATGGGCGTCTTTTAGTTCCTGATATAACATAGCCGGAAACCATCAAGGTAACATCGTCAGGAAGCCGTGTTGCAGACTATCTTACGGGCTTAACACGCCGATTTTACACATTTTTAGTTGAATGATGTTAGGTGTCGCAGACATACTTGTTGTTAATTTTCTATTTTATTATTATTCTTAAAATCATGACGTTTAGAGACCTTTTACATCTCTTAATTTCTCTTTATTCTGACAACCAGAGGACCTTTAGATCTCTAGTATAGTACCTATACCTATAGATATAGATTCTTAATACTTAATATTGTGAACTTGTACAATATTAATTATTTTTTGTTTATTATTTTATTATGATCCTTTATTTATTGCTCTTTTTTTATAAAAATGTCTATAAAATATTTTTTTTTATGTAATAAATTCTTTAATGCATGTCATTTTAATAAGATGTAGATTATACTGTTTTGAAAAAATAAGTCCACCTGAGTTTCTTACTGGTTCTTCTCAGGAACGGTGTAGGGTTAGAACCAGTAGTAGATTTTTTTTTCTCTCTTGATAATGTCAGACGATTCGAAAAGCTTACTTGAATAAAGAATAGTTTGTCTTTTGACTTTTACTTACCTCCTTATTCATAAATGTTTTCTAACTTAGTAAGCCGCTAAGTATTGTTTGTCCCTTTCACTCTTATCAAAATGTCTATAAGCCCGAAAGGAACAAATAATACTTAGCGGGTGTATTCTGAAATCAAACTTGTACCTATACACCATCAAAGTACCTATAAGTACTTACCATTGCCCTTATATAAAAGATCGTAGCTATTTACAAATATAGTAAATCATCTTTTGACAAAATACAAATATTTTCACGAAACGACCGATTTACGTTTCCAACCATTCCGTCGCAAGAAGCTTCAATGCAAAGGACACTGAAGTTGTGATATGGATTGGACCACAGATTTAGATATACAGTAGATGAAGTAAATAGGTAGCACCACAGAGCACGGACCTCTTTAGTGTGTAACCTTAGAGATAGAGGCGGCCTTGGCTGTCATTTTCATAGAAATCGACCGTGTCAGGTAATTTTGACATGTTAATGTAAATAGTGTTGTGGTATGGCTCGATATTTTTATCGATAGATTAAAACCAACAGTTATTTGACTAAAAATGTTACTTGAAAAAAGCTATTCAAACATTCTCATTTTTTAAATCGCACTAAAATGATGTCGTTATGAATGATATAAAAACAGTAAAATTTATACATTTATTTATATTTACAATAAGTACCTACTTACATTAAGTTGTTAGCTTTAAGGTTAAAGTTAAACAACAAGTGTTAAGGGTAAGGCTAGACAGAATCTACTGTCTAGTTATATATGTTACCTTTGCATTGGTTTGTTTGTTCAAGGTGTGCAAACTATATCTACTTATATTACGTTATAAAACGCAAAAAGAAAATGTAGGTATATCATAGGTGCTTAAATTAAAATTGTAACTATAAATGAGAACTAAAATTAAACGATCAACTGTAAGGAGTTTAGACGGTTAGGTAATTTAGGTATTATATATGAGGACAGATTAACTAGATGTATAAATGTATAAAGATATTTTTTAATTCGTAAATTGAACCGTTTTACGTTTTCTTGAAAGATTATCAGATGGGTTACTTGGGACAAGAAACACCTGGAAATTACATACTTAAATTAATATGTATTAACAGATATCATCAGAAATCCTTTAAAAGGTACTTTACTTTTAAAACATAATAAAACTATTTAGCAAAGCTAACTTACCTTGTCAAACGCAGGATGGAGTTTTAAAGTTGGACAGGCATTGGATGACAATATAGATCTTGGATTTGTTTTTACAAAACAGTCATTTTGGAAGTGGTCGGAACAAATTGTGTCGTGTTTTTGCGGAAACCAGTTCAACTTTCCAGTCGCCGTTATCCAGCATTCTCTGACACATGGTTCTATAGGGAATCTAAAATTTAAGTCAGAATTTCTTAAACTATATGTTTTTGTATAGTTGCTTCATTGTCTGCACTCTAGATAAATATTATATTATTGCTAAATATAAATAAATAAATAAATGTTTGGGGGACAGTCTCATACAAATCAACCTAGCCCGAACTAAGCAAAGCTTGTACTATGGGTGCTAGGCGACGATATATATTGTACTTAAATAGAGAAATACACATAATTATACTTATTTATACATAGGAAACGTCCGTAACTCGGGAACAAATTTTGAATTTCTACTAACACCGTTTAGTTGTAAGAGTTTACATAGACTATCGATAACAAATTCAGCGTCGTGTCTCTTCACTATGTCTCTCGCCCATACTAATTTTATTTTGAATTTAATATAACTTTTTTTACTTACCTGTGATAGGAAACGTTTGAATTTTGTTTATTAACGTACGTAGACTGGTTTCTGCACCAGATTACAGAGCAATGTGGCATTCTTGGTATATTTTTATAGTTTATATACCCATGACGTCCCGAGAGGTACTGACAGCACATATGCGTAAAACGCATATGCGCGGCACGGGTTTTGTCTGTCACGCCGTCTCTCTATAGGCGCCCTAAGAGTTCCAACCTCCTTGGGTAGCACCATTTGTGTGGGAACCAAGCGTGCCGACTTTTTAGCTGTCACTGAGTCGTCACGGTCGGCATTTAGTGATGGGAAAACCTAAACGATTCAAAGACACCAATGCAGCCGCCCCGCAACAATGCAGCCGTCTCTCTCGTACACATAGATTTTATATCCGTGGTGTTGCTCGCTCACTATTATACCTGCTCACTATTTATTGTAGAACGAACAACACTAGTCGCTAAATTTGACGGACGAATGAAAAATGGGCTGTACTACGAAGTCGAAGCGATACGCGAGAGTATCGCTAGTCTCATATTCATCATCTCTTTAACACACATGGTCGATTAAACGCTTAAAGCAAACGCAGCAATGCAATGTAAACGCCGGTTTGTAACGAATTCTATAGTTACTTACCTACGTACATCCTTGGACGCATAAATAAAAATACAGAAAAAATGATTAAAAATGAATTCACGCACAATATTATTTAAAAATTACTTACGTGTGATGGATGAGAATATGTTTTTGTTTTTGTGCGCTGGGAATATTTGGGCTGGTGCAGTTAATTATCATGCAATGAGGCATTTTGTTTTTTTTGTTCAGACACGTGAAGTAGATACATTTGCTTCTTCTAGTGTATATTCATTTCTGTGGATTGGACGTTTCCGTGAAAATCCAAAAAGAAAAGGATTATCCACTACAGATGTAGTCTATAGGTATCTAAATACTATACATATAGGGTAGGAGATCTGGCTAAAACGGTCATAATAATTCCCACAAAGAAAATATGATTTCCTTAGTTCTTCGACTGTCTTAAAAATCTAAGTAAGTTTTTAAAGAAAAATATTTTTTATAACATAAGAAATCGTGTAGCGTATCGAATGATAGATATAAATTACATGCCATAATATAATATAGCTAGAGTATAAAACTACTGAAACACTGTTTTCCGCACACATTCGCACTGAAAGCTCTCGTTGAATGAGGATGAGTCAGCGTCCATAGCAACAGCGCAGCTGTGTAACAAGTGATTCGAACTTGGCTAATTAATGATATATTCAGTATCTGGAGCCGCGCCAGTAGGGAGCGCTGGGTGCTTAGACAAGTTGCCAATCGCTAACGCTTAATCGTCAATCGTAAACGAAATGCAGTTAACTCTTTGTCGCACTAATATGAAAGAGTGACAGAGATGGTAAACTACGATACGCTACAAAGCGTTAGCGATTGGCAACTTGGCTAAGCATCCTGAAAGTGATATGTAATTATTTTTGATCCTTTAAATCGATTATATCATTTAATTCTCAAAAGGTTAGTACACTTGGATCACGACGTCTATGTTGATAAAATAAAAACTCCGGCCGGTAGAGTCATTAGAGTCAATGATGCCGAGCAAAATGTTCACATTTCCTGAAATGTCCCAAAAAGTTTACATGAAACGTTCCTTTTTCGTTACCAAGAATGTACAGGAAAGGAAAATTCAATACAAACTTCCTGGGACATTTTGGGAAATGCTAATACATATTTTGGGCGCATCTTGCTCAGTATCATTGGCTCTACAATTTATGACTCTACCAACCTACCAATACGTACAAACTATTTAAGAATTGCACTTAGGTACACTGTAACACTGCATTGAAAACTGAGTGTTGATATTTGATGCACTGACCTAATATTTCTGGTTCAGTAGTTAATAATGTTATTATACTTGTTATACTTAGCTAGTTACATTGTATGCATTAGTCGCTATAAAATTTGAGAACATTAATCGATTATTCTAGATACCTATGTCGAGAAAAATGATAGACAAAATTTTACCTTTTCTTTTTCTGAAATTAACATCCTTGATGATGCCATGGTGAGCTAGGCACATACATACATAATTACAATTATTTTATTCATATTTATTTTATGTATAATTATATAGCTTTTGTGTTTACCAGCAAATCGTTCAAATAAAATTTACAAATAGTTTTATATGTAATCACCGAAGCTCTTGTTTTCACATGTGACTTCCCACGTTGAACCTATGTTGTTAGATCTTATGTTCATACGCATAAGGTTTAGAATGAACATTACTCTTATGTCGTTGAAATTCACGCTGGATTCGTGTTGGGTTTTCCCGTGTTTTGCTTACATTTCTACGAAGCGTTTCGGCCTTTAATTTGCTATCGACTAAGAAAGGTCTTTTGCCAATGTGTTTCGTGGGCTTCATTTGATATTTCGATCCATTTTACTTTTTGAGTAAGGAAAATATCTTGGGACATCTTAAGACATCTCGCAAAAATGAACCTAGTCCCACGGAAAGCTCAATTAAGGCTTGTGATGTGGGTACCAGGCGACGACATATTTAATTAATAAGTAAATACTTAAATACATAGACAGCCATGACCAAGGAACAAATATTCGTGATAAATAAATGCACAAATAATGCCCTCGCCGGGATTCGAATCGGGAACCTCCAGCTTGGTAGGCAGGGGTCCAACTAGGCTACGGAGGCTGACGAGACGAAATATCTTGAGAAATCTTGGATATATCGGGTCAAGGTGAATATAACTTAAAGCCAAACGTCAATATTTTAAATAGAAGAGTGTTGTTGGATCTTCGTTGGTTTATTTCAATAAGACATCATCATCATCGCAGGCCTTTGCGTCTATTGCAGACGATTTACACATTGCTGTTTCGACAACGGGTTTGGTGACTGTGGAGGCCAATTCGCGAACGGCACGACCTGCCAATAAGACATAATAATATGGTATCCTACAATAGCTGACAAAGATTATTACGTTGAAATGAAAGTATATCCTTAAGGTGGATTTACACCAAAGGGCTTGTCCATTAATCACACTATATGGGGGGGGGGGGGGGGCTTTAGAAAAAATCACCAATTACACAAATATATCAATACAAAATATACAATCACAAAAATCACGCGTCATTTTTTGTTACTCTGCTGAATAGCATACTTTTTTCATTGGCTAGGGGGGGCTGAAAATATCACCAAGTATCACCATGGGTCTAAAATAGGCCAAAATCGTATGACGTGATTAATGGACAAGCCCAAACGAGCGAATGCTCATTCTATCTCCACTTTGCGAAATTCGCTCGCTGCACAAAACGTAATTCGTCGAAATTCTTTGATTTCGTAGAATGGGGGATAGTATAAACATTCTCTCGATTGATAAATCCACCTTAACTGCCCGCTTGGTTTATTTAGCGAAACCTTGTTAATTTTACTAGTTTATACCTAATTTACTTTTACACATTTAAATATACACGTGTTTAACCGTTTATATTTTCAGATCCATAATATATTCCATTAGATGATGAGATAATTCCTGGCAACAGATGTAACAACCTTGGATGTTTTATAGAGCAACACTGTAACCTCAACCGATCGTTTACGAGATCGCTTGCTTTACAACCGATGCTATATTGTATAAACATATGCAGTTTTATTTACGACAAGTACGAGGAACAGTTGGGAAATGAGTCGTAAAATTAATGATAAATGGTGTAATAACAATAAACGAATGAAACTACTGACTGCTAGTGTGGTAGTCATTTATTTTAAAGGTCTTCGCACATTATAACAACTCCACGCCAACGCGGCAGCAACTCTACTCACACTTTCGATGTAGGTACCTAGTCAATTGGTTGATCCACCCAATGGTCACTAATGGACAACGCGGCGTGAACGAGTGGGCAATGCAAATGGTTGCTCGATGCACATCACCGTCTGCCGCAAACATATAGTCGCCGCGTGGACGTGTGGTCAATGTGTGACGAACGCGTCGGGGTTGACCTTTAGTGTACGACGCGTCTACCCCTAATTGACTGTGTCGCCAGAGCACCCTGGAAATTGAAAAACCAAAGTTGTAAATAAAACAAGTGAAATTCGATTCCAAATCACAGCATTTTCATTTGGCAAACCTTTGGAATGAACAGAACGAAAAAACGATATGCGTCTCTTTTGTTGAGTTAATAACATTAGCGTAAGAAAGAGGCGGTATGATTATCTCTGTCTATGCCTCAAGTGAGTAAAACCCAAGCCAAACTATACAATTAGTCAGTAGAATTTAAAAAAAAGTAAATAAATATGGCTGACTTTCCAAAGCATTTGACGTCTTTGACACATATATTATCGTGAAACACATTCGCAGATATTTATTTATATTTCTTCGTTAATACTAATAAATAAATATCAATAGGATACCTATAACTAAAAAAATATGTGAACTCGAGGTTTAAGATTCTACGTTCGTTCGTAATAAAAGGAATAAAACCAAGATAACAATTTCATACAGTTATCTACTATAGCAGGGAGCTAATAATGATTATTTGGGAATTATTTTGTACCTGTTCCTTACATAACTTTGTACCTGTTAGTGGCAATTCGTAGATATTGCCTTGGGGATATTTTCATAGATTCTGTTCTAAAAGTGCGTGATTATCTGATTATGTAATACTTAATGCAAGTATTTAGGTATGTTTACATTTATTTTAGATTCTACTGCCGATTGGTATAGACTATTCTAGAATTAGTGCATAGCAACACAGACAACCCTGAGACTTGGCAGGTGTGCCTAATTAAATGTGAAAAGCTGAGAAACGTGTTCACGTTTTCCAACTAACGTAAACAACAGAAAAAATCGTTTCCCGCTTAATATTTGTCATCAACTTTAATACTCGTGTCACTGCAATAACGTCCGTGAAAAATCCTCAATGAAGAAACCATAACCCGATATCAAAAGGACGTAAGTGCTTATACACGGTGTTTTCTGAGTCACTAATAACAGTAATAACAATAACCTCGCACATACCGTGGGTATATATTATATGTATAAGTCATACTTATAGCCATACTGAGCACCTTTCAGTGTCAATCCCGACAACTCGAAAAAAAAAACTTTTTCAGTTCAGATGGCGCTTTTTTTACGCGCTACTGCGAGAAGTGGTTAAATTTGGTGGCCAAATTTAACCACTTCTCGCTTCGTTCTGTACAGAAAAACGTCGTACGATACACGTGCGAAAAGGAAATTCACTTACCGAACTTAATTTCATACGTATGGATATTATTGGTAAAGTGATCATGAGCTTTTGTATGGGAAAGTTTTTTTTTCGCGTTTTCTGCGTTGGTCCCATTTTAAAAATTGTTCAGTAGCTACCTACATATAACTTATAATAGTTATAATATACGGCGGAACATACGGCGTGTGTGAGGTTATTAGTTTATTAGTGACCTAGGACGCATCGTGTATACTAAAGGATTAGTACAGTAGTAGGTACGATGCAAGAGCGACAGGAAGTACGAATTTCCTTTTCGCACGTGTATCATATGACGTTTTTCAGCACAGATGGCTCTCCGAAGTTTGGACCTGACAAGAAATTAACCACTTATCGCACTAGTGCCTAAAATAAACACCATTTGTAGATGTGTACCTACTGAAAAATACCTTTTCTCCAATATGCTCGGAAATGTTCGCATTAATGTAGCAAAAACGAAACGCGAAGTACCTTCTTATGTACCAGCTCAAATTAAAAAAAAAGATTTTCATTATTGTACAGTTTTTGCGGCCGCGAAATTGTACTAAAATCCATTAATGTATTGTTTTTTACTTCTTAAAAACTACTTTTGGACTTTGAAAAAAATGCATACAGCCAAATTCTAAAGCCACGACCAAACGCCTGGTCTGGATAGAGCGAGAGACGGCGATCAAATCTATGGCCGTCTCGTTCTATCATGAGTTACAAACGCCTCGGTGTGTCAGGTCGTGTAGGTACGGTTTAATGAAACCATAGATATCGTTACTATTTTTTATGAACGACCATGCATTAAAAAAAAGTTTAGGCGGGAATCATAAGAGATTTTTTCTTTTCAATTGTTATTCAATTTGCAAGAAGAATTACTTAATCGATTGTAAAATATTTTGTTTTATTTCCTTGCATGTTTGGAGAAAAGTCCTATATGTGCCTCGGACGGAAATAGAATTTCGTGGATTCGTATGTAATTGTCGGCCTCAGCTTCGCTTCGTCCGACAAAAAATACTCATCCACGAAATTCGCTTTCCCGGCCTCTGCAATAATGTACTATTTCGACACTCTTGTTCGTAACGTAGATAATGTAGATATTATTGAACCGCATTCAGGCTCATAATCCAAGATTTTAAACACGCGCGCTTTTTCATTGCGTTATTGATCTCGCTGCTATCTAATACCGCCTTGAGTGTGATGATCAACTTAGCACACTCGTATCAACAACACTAACTACTACTATCACCAACATCCGAGGTGTTTATGAACAAGATCCTTTTTATTTGGTAAATATATGATTATATGACATCTCATACTTATTTACAAAAACTTATGCTAAAGAGATAAGACTTTTTACAATCACGACATTATCCGTGATGAATGAAGACATTGAAAAGCATTTCCGAGAAAATTGGCAATATCCGATGCGACAATAACTTTGTGCGATACATTTTGTATTCTATATCTCTGATTTATGGTCAGAAATCGTTTGGCAGAAACCGATGAGTCCATGCGGGAAGATTGCCAGAGTGTTATGAAAACGTGGGAAATAATAAATATGATGCAATAACCTTTTCTAGAATGTCTGGATCACTGATTTTATTGTATACCGGAATTAATTCTGGGATGATGACAAACAGCTAGGTGATTGAGATCCATGTAAACTTTTTTTTATGTGACGAAGGTAGACAACTGAGCTCTCAGCCCACCCGATCCTGCCCATGGACATAGTGACCAAAAATCGCCTATACGCTGCCTACCCTGAGGTCTTAGATGGATTACCTCTATCTATGCCAGTAATTACACCGGCTATCTTACTCCCAAACCGAAACACAGCAGTGCAAACACTGCTATTTAGCGGCAGGTTAACGGGTAAGACGATGGTAGCTATCCGGGCGGACCCTGCACGAGGTCGTACCACCAGCGAAAATTCGTTCCAGTACAGTCAAAGACAAAATAAGGTGTACACAAAAAGTGTTAAAAATATGTGCACTCTAATTCTGTGTAATAAGAACGTCGTAACACATTTATGAGCGGATTCTTTCGATACTTATTTTTGCACTTGATTGTACCTCACTTTTTCCATGTACCGCATAATTTAATAATTTTGTTATCGTGTTAAATTATTATTACTATGTGACGAAAGCATGGAAATTCAAGAAGGTATGGACTTGTTTTTATACATACCCATAGTAATATTAGTAATTTAATTAGAGTTACACTTTGATGCCGACCTGTGCCCAGTTAGAGTCATACCTCATTTTAAAGATCAAGTGTATTTAATAATAGGGGTTTGAAGTTTCTTTCTCCCCTGTTGCCAACCTTATTACAACGAATAAGTGTCGTTGACCAAGATTACCGAAAATAATGAAATATTTTTCTAAAATATATACCTACGCCATTGTTTTAGGTATATACCTACCTAAAACAATGTATGTGGCACTCTAAACAAGGCATTGAAAAAGAAAAATATCAACAAGTTTTGAGAAGGTAGGTACCTACTTTGAAAGACTGAAATGTAATTTGTTTCCTGAATATTTGATTTTTAATCAAAACTGTATTTGGCAGATACGGTATTTATGGCCGCCTGTCTATGGGATCGGAATCACTGTGCAATAACCCTATTTTTGCGTTGGTGTATAAGTTAACAACAAAAATCGATGGTCTATATTTTCAAAACAGCGAATTTATAGAAGGTCCTCGAGACTCTCCAAGGTGCTTAGCCAAGTTGCCAATCGCTAACGCTTAGTAGCGTATCGTAGTTTTACTTTTAGTTTGTTATCGTAGTCACTCTTTCATATTAGTGTGACAAAGATAGTTAGCTGTCTTTCGTTTACGATTGACGATTGAGCGTTAGCGATTGGCGTATACATTATTTTATCATATCTAATCTACTCTTGATCTGCAAGCGTATTAAGGCTCAATGTTCCACAAGACATAAACAAAACCGGTAATTTAAATGGGACCTTGACCTACAGCCATCATTCTCCCACGGTACGGTCGGCTCTAATAATATGTATAGGATTTTGATCCTTATGCCTTTGACATACGTTCCGAAATGTATACATATTATTAGACGTGGCCGTACGAGGAAGCAGCCAAGGACCCTCGTTTACACAAACATGCTGTTAGATGTTGAAGGCTATTAATTAATAATTATACAAGTCTGATCGGTGTGTTGGGTGTATTAAATGAGCATATGAAAATGTCTCCGTCACTTCAATTAAGAATAAAGCATCATCTGCGTGACAGACAAATGTAAAGTTCGCGGTGAAATCTCCTATCTAAATGACTGAATCTGTGGCCCTAGTTAAAAAGGCCATACACTAGCCTGTCAGTTTGGAAAACGGTGTATATGCCTAACATGCATAGGTATGCACATACAACTGTTCACTATGACCACAGAAATATATAAACACCCAATCTAATTATTTAATAATGCTTAGGTACATTTGGTTACAAAAATGCAACATAATTTATTTTTTGTGTTTTATGTTATGACACAATGACACATTCATTCTATATATATATTTTTAATCTTTTGTAATAAAATTGTTACTATTAAGTAATAGAAAGTTAAGTAACATATGTTATATAGATAGGTATAACATAACCCTATACATACATACATGTACCTATGTATTAAAATAGATGCTAAACAAAGATCCGGGGGTTACGTTAGGTACTCTTATTTTTAATTTTTAGTTTTCTCGTAGGTATAATTTTAATTATAGTTTTAAAGTTTTATTTTATTTAGTGTTGTTAATGTTGCTAGGTATACTTTGTTAAACAAAGCAGATTATACAACTCACAAAGGACCATCATGCTCTAACTCCTCTATCCTTGTACAATTTCCGTTTATACGACAACTCATATAAAAAAAAAAATATTGATCACACTGTAAATATAAACTATTCAATTGTAGCCTTAAATTAGTCGTATTAAGATAGTATTTCATATAACTGCCTCTATAGTTAGTTGACTTGTTCAGGACGATGACGCTGGAATAATGAAACGAGTCAGAGTAACAGTTTTATATTACTTTTATAGGGTCCAGTTAAAATTACTTACAAAAATTAATACTACGTAGGCGATCCTCTCCCATTAAGTATGCGTATAAATTATATTTCAATAGCGAAGAGGTGTAGTGGCGCAGTGGTTTAGACGTTTAACTTTCAATCCGGAGGTCGTGGGTTCAAATCCTGGCTCGTACCTACCAATGAGTTTTTCCGAAACTTATGTACGGAATATCAGATGATATTTACCATTAGCTTTCGGTTTAGAAAAACATCGTGAGGAAAGCTGCATAGGTACATCCGCCAAGAAATTCAAAGGTGTATGTGAAGTTCCCAACCCGCTTAGGGCCAGCGTGGGGGACCAAATATTATTATTTTGTATTATTATATATTTCAAGTAACTGCACGCAAATTGTTTGCTGAGATCGCGAAACGTCTGGTTGACGTAACTTAAGACCGAAGAGCTGACGACTTCCTCGCACAACGCATCAGTATTGCGATTTGCGATACAGCGAGGAAATGCCCCCAGCATCCTCGGTACAATGCCACAAGGGCCAATTTTAGATATAGGCTAGGTTAAGTAGATTAGTTAGATTTAATGCTACAGATTAGTACATAAATTGTAGTTTTGAAAATAAATATATAATTTAATTAACTGCTGTTTCTGTAACTCTATGTCGTTGCCTACTCGCGCCGGGGACGGGTAGATGCGTGGACGCATGTGGCTTCAATAAGAGTCTCATTGCGCTTATTGCCGTTTATTCTCGGAATGCGTACGATACTCCACTTGCGTATTCAAGATCTCAGTATGCGCAGAACTGGATTTTAATAAATGAATGTTTCTCATCTCAAGTCGGAACATTTATTGGCTTGTTCTCTCGACGTTTGAACCGCTTTCATTACCTTACTTACATTCATTTTAATTTCAGTTAATTGTCAATTTAAAAAAAAGTCAATAGAGTTCATTATTAAGTTAGCAAATCCCGACATCTCGGTTGCAAAGGGTTAAGTGAGCTAAAATAATGACTATAATTTAATTGCGATTGTATTGCACCGGGTAAATACTATTACAGTTTTATCACATCGCTGTTATTATGGCTCATTTGTCCAATATATGTGAGGAAGAGAATGAAGCTGAACAAGTCAATCCATAAGTAACAAATAATTCCCGCCAAGTTTCTTACCGGTTCTTCTTGGGTCAGCGATGTAGGGTTAGAACCGGATGTAGTTTCAATACCTAGACGATTCAAAAGAGTTTGTTGCTATTCCAAATTGAATAAAGAATTATTTGACTTTGACTTTGACAAGCATGGGCCTCCCAGCCGGACTCCACTATGATGACCATACCCCGTAATCGAACTGGCAAATCTGTAGCAAATGTACGTCAGGGTTGTCAATACTACGAATACCTACAAAAAACACCGCGGCAACAGTGTTCAAATGATCTTCAAAATAAATTAAGTATCACATTTTTTTTATCTGTTGCACTCAAATTGCGTCGCCAAATACTTGTGTACATCTATTTGAAACTCAAAAACGTCTATCGACGTCAATGGTAAATTTAAAAATGTATAATTTTGTAATGCATTTATTTATTATTGTTTGTTGTTAACTCGTCAGTTTCATATCCTTTTAAAAGATTGTTTGCTGCTGCATAATCCGGATTGTTTTTCCGTCTTTAATTTGTGGTAGTTTTCCTGCAAAACGAAGCCTAGATCTGGAAAGCTTTTATTCTGTGACATTTTCACTAATCGTAAGTTATGATTAATATTAACATCCAAATGTTAATATTAATCATACGTCAGTAGAGTAAGTAAATTTTTCATCGTAATCGCCAACCCTGATATCAAACTGTCAAATGCTACGGTTTCGCTACATCCGTTTCGAGGTATGATGATGACGCCCATCATCAGCCTTCAGTGACACTTTAAAGGCTGGTTCTTCAACGGGTGTGTGTCCAACACTTGCACGTGCGCGCGATTTCACGTGTGCGCCCAAATTTAATGTCAAGTTCAATTCTGAATATTAATAATAATAAATAATGAGTAATCGATAAAATGGCGCATTGCTATCCAAGTTATCATTTAAATAATCTGAAATTGAATAGTAACATTTGTCAATCAATAATTTCATTACTTTATTTTTAAATTGCAATTTATTCAAGGATTTAATGTCATAGGGAAATGGTTGTACAATTTACTGGCCATACAAAAAATGCTTTTTTGGAGGGAGGGGGGGAGGGGGGGTCATCGGACAAATTACGTGTAATTTTTGGTACTCTTTGCTGTACCTACAACATTTTTTAAAACACTAAGTATAACCAGATGTAAAACCCTGAACGAAGTTTTGAAACTTAACGAAATATACCTCGTAGTTGACAAAAGTATCACCATGGGGGATGGGGGGGTCCAAAACAGGCCAAAATCGTATGGCGTGATTAATGGACAAGCCCAAAATGTCATATAGGTACAGATGGTAAGTACACCGGGACGCCACTGTCGTGTTTCACGACCGTGGCGGTTCCATCCTCGAATAGAACTGTCCATAATAGACAGTTGACTGGCAATCCTGTGTAGGGTAGTTCTATGCGATTTATTCTGTCGCACCAATCAAGTCATTACCATTCCCAAATTATTGACGAACTGCGTATAAATAATGGAGTCATTTTCGGTTATCTTATAGCAGACGCATGTTTGTCTGCTATTCTGGCATAATTAGTCTCGTTTGCTTTTATAAAACTAATAATAAAGTGGTGATGGTAATGAACAATAAAAACGCGTAAAAAAATCGCATAGAAACACCCTGTAGTTCAAGTCTTAAATATGTCCGCATTACAATAGTTATCCTTCTAGAATGTTCTTAACCCGGCGGCAACGAAGCTCAAGGTGTCCGCGTAGAATTGTCCATAGACTGTATGCCGTCAATCCAACTGTGTAGTGTGTACTTCGAGTCTTATGTCTCCGGATGCGCATTACAATAGTTATCCTTCTAGAATGTTCTTAACCCGTCGGCAACGAAGCTCTAGGTGTTCGCATAGAACTGTCCATAGACTGTATGCCATCAATCCAACTGTGTAGTGTGTAGTCTTATATTTATCCGGATCCGCATTACAATAGTTATCCTTCTAGAATGTTCTTAACCCGTCGGCAACGAAGTTCGAGGTGTTGGCAATAAAACCCGCGGTGCCACCGACGTCCATAGACAGTTGACCGGCATCGGCAATCCAACGGTGTAGTTCAAGTCTTATATATGTCTCCGGCTCCGCATTACAATAGTTCTCTTTCTTGAATGTTCTTAACACGTCGGCAACGAAGCTCGAGATTTCCGCAATAAATACCGTGTATCGCAGTATCGTGGCGGCTCCAAACTGAAATAGAACTGTCCATAGACTGTTGACCGGCTATCCAACCGTGTAGTTCGAGTCTAAATAACTCCGGCTCCGTATTACAATAGTTATCCTTCTAGAATATTCTTAAGCCGTCGGCAACGAAGCTCGAGGTGCCCGCAATAAATCCCGCGGCGCCACCGGCGTGAGTCTGGATTGTAGCGGCTTCCAACTTAAATAGAACTGTCTACAGACAATTTACCAGCAATCCAGGTGTGCTCCGCATTACAATAGTTATCCTTCTAGAATGTTCTTAACCCGTCGGCAACGAAGCTCGAGGTGTCCGCAATAAATCCCGCGTCGCCACCGGCGTGAGTCAGGATCGTAGCGGCTTCAAACTTAAATAGAACTGTCCACAGACAATGGACCAACAATCCAGGTGTGCTCCGCATTACAATACGAGTAGTTATCCTTCTAGAATGTTTCTTAACCCTTCGGCAACGAAGCTGGAGGTGTCCGCAATAAATCCCGCGGCGCCACCGGCGTGAGTCAGGATCGTAGCGGCTCCATTCTCAAATAGAACTGTCCATAGACTGTTGACCGGGTATCCAACTGTGTGGTTAGTCTTAGGCCGCGGCTCCATTGAGGCGGAGAGGAGCGGAGATGTGCAAAATTGGCCAATGGCAATAATATAATGAAACCGCATCACAGTGTTTCGAATTTTGAATTTGAAGAATTTAATTGATCAATTTTGCACATCTCCGCTCCTCTCCGCCTAAATGGAGTCGCACCCTTAATATCTCCGGCTCCGTATTACAATAGTTATCGTTCTAGAATGTTCTTAACCCGTCGGCAACGAAGTTCGAGGTGTCCGCAATAAATCCCGCGGCGCCAACGGCGTGAGTCAGGATCGTAGCGGCTCCAAACTTAAATAGAACTGTCCATGGACATTGGAAATCCAGGTGTGGGTTCGAGTCTCATGTCATCGTGTCGGCGTCACAATTAGACGAGATCGTATTGACACTGGAACAAATATTAGACTGTAGTTTAGCCCTTTAGTGTTAGCTTATTACTTTCGTTTTCAGGTGAAAAATTCGTAATTTTTTTAAATACATTTTTGAAGTACTATAAATGTCTATGGCCTGTGTTCAGCAGTGGAAGTCTTTCGGCTGATATGATGATGATGATGATGATGATAAAGATCTAATCATTTTCCAACGCATGAACCTTGCTGGCCACAATCAAGCAAAGCATAATAAAATACTTTAGTTGTTTTGACAGCTGCGTTATCACTTGTATAATCTTCTACAAAGGTTTAAAAATTTTTTTAACTCAAGTTGGTTGATGTAACCGAAGGGCTGGCGACTTCCTCGCACAACGCATCAGTATTGCGATACAGCGAGGAAATGCCGCCAGCATCCTCGGTACAATGCCACAAGGGCCAATCTTAGATATAGGTTAGGTTAAGTAGATTAGTTAGATTTAATCTATGTACATAAATTGTAGTTTTACTCAAGTCGAAAAAAAAAATCTCATAAGAACAAAATCAATGTTACCAAAAAACTAAATTACATTAATACACACTAGAACGCGATTCGAAAATTATAAAAATTACAAAACGAACATAATTTAGCTGAACAATCATATAGCTGTTAGTAGAAAATGTCTGAAAAATCTAAATTTTCTTTATGTAGTCTATTCTTCACGGCGCCTTCTTTGAATACGTACCAAATTCTCGTATTCCAAGAGTAGACTAGTAATTAAACTGTCTTTGAGCAAAAATAGAATTGATAACCTGTTCAGTATTAATGAGGCGCCACTCTTGTGACTCAGGCTTCAGCCCCATTTCGAAAATAGAACAGCTACTTGAGGTTAGGAATCATGAACAGTTGTAGACAATATGGAAAACTGGACAAGCAAGGCTTGAAAAGACTTCCCAATTTTTATAAAAAAAAAAAGCATTGTATTCACGGAATAAAGACCCTTCACAAATCTGCCATCTGGATATACTGGTATAATAACGTGGTTCTGTACATATGTATGTACGTAAGTAATTATGTAGATAATTGTTACAAGTGTGTATCTTAATCTGTGTTTGCGAGTAAGTATGATTTTAATTCTAAATATTTAACCGTTGTAAACACAAAGAAGCTGTTAGTCATGTAGACAAACATTATAATGTGTCATTTACTTCCTTACAAGGCATACAATATATCTGAGTAATTACGAAATTTCCTGAAACAGGCATTTTCAGTGCCATATTTAAATTATAAAATAACGTCTTAATTCAACTGTTATTGCCGTAGGTTTTCATTCGTATGTCGGACCTAGGTATATGGTTTAATTTAAAATGACAATAAAACGTATTGAAATAACCTCTGGAGTGGAATGGTGATAGCAATTTGATGTGTGTATTGTATGTATGTTATTTATTAGTTTTCCTTCACAAACAGGTAAATGTTATGCAACGTATGGGTTTTCAATAAATTGTTTTTCGGTTTCCTCGACAAACAATTTCGACAATCATCGGGGTGACAGGAAAACATCTAACTAGTAACACTGTAAACTGGCTTATTTTACTTTATGTAGATTGTCATTTTATTATTATTGAATTATAAATAATATATAGGTAATTTCTATACATATTTTATACTCGTTTTCAACGAGTTTTTATTGCCGTTATTTTAAATTGAATTGAACATATTTTTCAACGACTTCATAACAACGAGGCGGTTATCAATTCGACTGTATTTTTTTTTTTTTTTTTATGTTTCTTCCCAAACTTCGGACTGGGTGAACCGATTTGATGGTTCTTTTTTTACTTGAAACTTACCGATTGGTCCTATTTTAATTTAGTCCATTTCTGAATATGGCATCCATGAGAAAACCATATAAGTCTTAAATTTGCATTAAGCATAGCACGACAAATGGGCAAAAACACAATATCACGGCAACCGATTTTGATAACTATTTTTTAACCGACTTCAAAATGAACTGAGATGGTCCCGTTGGCACCAAGTCTAGGTCTGATGAAGGGATCTTGGAGATCTCGGTTGAACTCGGTTTTTTAATTTTTTGTACACCTACAGGCTAAGGCACTGGTCTCACTGCGAGCTACTAAGCTATTATGAACTATCGGCTATACATATACACGAACAAAAGATACGCACTCGGATGTAAATAAAAGAGACACAGCGATACTCGCCCGGCGGTGATAGCTGATAGCTGGGCGAGTATTGCCGTGTCTCTTTTATTTACACGCGAGTGCGTATCTTTTGTTCGTGTTTATAGCCGATAGTTCATAGTTTAGTAGCTCGCGGTGAGACCAGTGCCTACAGGTAATATATTGAAACGCTATATATATATATATATATATACCGTAAAGCCGGGTTACTTTGTCCCAAAAAAATGATGTGTTTTACTTCTCATTCGATTTAATTGAAATAAAGATACCGTCAAATTATTTTTCAAGTATTGATTATGTATTATTGTAACAGAGGAAACGGGTTCGAATGCCGTGACAACCAGAGGCTTTCGCAGTTGATTTCTTTTAATGGTACCTAAGCCCATCTGTTACGACATTGTGGGATTTTTTTATTGTCTAATAGATACAACGAGATCTTATCTAATTCATATTTACTTCAGATACTACAATAATACCCCATGCTGATAAAATACAATACACTAAATGATGTTGTAAAGTTCATGGTCGATACTTAAGGTATTCTCATTTCCCTGCAGGCCTACGGCGAACTTCGAAGTTCGCTTTCGAGCATTCATCTCTGTCACACTAAGGACGCCTTTGTTGGAGTGACGGAGATAAATGCTGGAAGTTTACGAATTTCGAAGTTCGCGGTAATAAGTCAAAAGGGTATCAATCGAGTCATATTAGGTACAGTCGACGTCAAAGATATATCATTACGGTTTAGGTGCCAAAAATATATTTACACGACTTTATTGCCTTAATTGACATTAAAGATTAAGGTCGTGTAAATATATTTTTGGCGCCTAAGCTGTAATAATATCTTTGACGGCGACTATCATTCCCACATTATTGAAGACTCACTCTGACTTCGACTATGTAGTTGTAGCTACGGTGGCCAAAAATTCATATTGTCTTATTGGAGTCTGCCTGCGACCACGGGTGTAACGTCATGCCCGAAACGTCAGGATATAATTAAACGTAAGTTTACGCGATTAAGACCCGTTTGTCTTTAAAATATGAGTGATAATCGTGAAACTTTAAATCAATATATTTCATATTGTCTGTTGAGAATAACTACTTAGAACCTCTACTTTTCAAACTTGTACTTATTTCTTTGAAAATACCTTTGTCTGCTTCCCAAAATCTCCCTGGCAGTGCATATATTTTTTGACCAACCTGTATACTAAAGTCCGAAGTTAAAGTCCAAATATCTGTTATACGAGCAGTTTCAATAAGGATAAGAGGCACCAGAAGGCATATCAGAGCCTTCGAATGCGAAGACGGAGCAGGAATCCTATACTAAACATTTTCGAATCCGTCCATATACAACGTGTTTCACCATTCACTGAAAACCACAGACACCCCAACAAAATTTTATTATGTAATTGTACTATAGATAATCTGCTCTCACATCAGTGTATTTTATGAAATAAATTGTTTGCTATGTTTCATCTGTTTACTAACCCCCTTATTCATAAACGTTTCGTAATTTAACAAGCCGCTAAGTATTGTTGTCCCTTTCGATCTTATAGACACATTGATAACACCGAAAGGGACAAATAATTCTTAGCAGCTTGCTAAGTTAGGAGACGTTTATGAATGAGAGGGTTGTACTCTTTCATTTAGTTAAGAGTAATTTTCGGTCATCTTGCAGCAGAGAAAGTGCTTCTGCTAATCTTGCAATAATTTTCCTGTGGCCATACCGCGAACCACGAAATCCGCAAATTCCGAGGATTTTTCCACAAATCCCCGAAAATGAACTTCGGTTTTCGCGGTAGCGGCTTGATCGCATTTATAAAATGACCAATAAAGTGGTGACGGTAATAAGTATAAACTCAAAACGCTCTAAAAGAAGAATCACTCTACGCGTGTAAACCGGCCCATTTGAAACGACATCAAACAATAGTGCAGACTGTACTCGTAGTCTCAATACCCGACGGCCCTAAACACATACATAAATTCTAAGTCTCAAATATATTGTGTGTCCCGGCTTAATGGGGAAGCTTGGGGCCCCTACTAAGGATACTATAGGGTTTATGTTAAGGTGGTCCGTTTTTCATACTAATCGATTTATTCAAATGTGGGTCAGGAGCATAGTTTTGCAGTGAAACCATTTTGATATTTGTCATAGTAAAAAAGTCGAATAATAGCTTAAATTAGTACTTTATTTTATTTAAAATTTGTCAAATATGTGGGTGGACGGTGACAGTGTTATACTCTAAGATTACCTATGTTCGGTGTGTGCGTTGAAGTTGAAAAGAGTACATTGACTGCCGAGATCAATTGACAAGTGAGCTTATCATACCGGCGGCAGCATATTTATCGTTCCGTTAAAGGCAAAATAAAGTGAATATAAAAGTGCTCAAAAATATGTCCCAGTGCACTAAAATTCAATGTTATAAGAACGTCGTAACATATTTATAAGAGGATTCTTTCGATACATATTTTTGCACTTGACTGTTCATGCCTACGGTAGCATGAGCATGATGCTAGGTATTACATGTGTAAGCACTAGCGATGTAACGAATATCGGTTTAGGAATATTCGTGAATGCGAATGCGAATATTTGAGATTCATATTCGCGAATGCGAATATTGGGTATCATACATACCTATACATACATTGCTGGTATAAAATGCCCAAAGGCATTAAGTCCGCCATTTATACTCTTTTGTATGTGCAATATTGTGCAATAAAGTTCAAAATAATAATAAACATTCATTCAAAATCCAAAAATATTGCACAGGCGCAATGAAACTCAAAGAATAGGTCCTTTTGCGTCAATATCTTTGGTTAAAGAAGTATTTAGCAGTGACATTTAGGGACATTGTACCAGAAATACCTATTATACTAGTACTGCTTAATACTTAGTATTCAGAAGTAAATTCAAAACTAAGCGATTAGTTTGACTCCAAAGCTACTAGGTGTCACCATCTTCGCAATCGCCACGACTATTTTGTTTAATTATACGTATCATTTGTGTTTTATTAACTGAAAATACTGAAATATAACGTTTTATTCATCATTCAGTTAAAATATATAATTTTTTAGAGTCGCAATTTCTTTTTCCTAGACATCTAGGTATTAAGGTCAACTTTTGAATGTAGTATTTCTTGCCTTAAGTGAACGAAATAATTAGATAAAAATATTCGCAATATTCGCGTCAATTTTTTGCGAATGCGAATACGAATATTCGCGAATGCGAATGCGAATGCGAATATTCGTTACATCGCTAGTAAGCACACTGATGGTTAAGGCTGAAGACGCATTTTATCAGCATGCGTACGCAGTTTGTCAAGTTGTGTTGTGCGTTGTGCGCTATACTCTGTCAATTGCGTTAATCGCAGAGTTAAGGTGCATTCAGACCAAACGAGCATTCGCTATTCTATCCCCCACTCTATTCGTTGATTTCGAATCACGTTTTGTGTAGCGATTGAATTTCGTAGAGTAGGGGGTAAGAATAGCGAATGCTCGTTTGGTCTGCTTGCACCTTCAGGCTGCGCATCGCATGCGTTCAACGCACTAGGCTTGCCACGTGTGTGTAATAAACGCGAGTAATCTAAAACGGGGCGGAAAACCACGCGTGCGAAAGGGAGTGCCGATATTGGCCTCTCGCTCCAACTTATGAATTCGCTCACCGCCGGTCGTCTTAAGCCGCATTTCCTCAAGTTCTGAGTTCTGAGCGAGCATTCGGTCGTTCTTGGACAGATGAAAACAGGATTTCACATAGCAAAATGTTCGATCTTCAGCCCACGAATACGTGATAGCTCGCTCAGAACACTAAGTGGAAACGCGGCTTTAGAGTCGCTTAGATCAACGTCGTGGCCATGGGCCTATTTTTCGAAAGCTTGTAACTCGAAGTCCTTATCTAATGTATAGTGCTAAAAAGAGACTACCGCTTGTATAACAAGTTACAAGCTTTTGTGAAACGGGCTCCAGGGTGCTTAGACAAGTTGCCAATCGCTGACGCTTAATCGTCAGTCGTAAGCGATAGGCAGCTAACTGTCTTTGTCGCACTAATATGAAAGAGTGACAGAGACTGCGTTCTTTAGAATGTACTCGTACCAAGACTATAGCAACAACGCACACAGCACCGCGGCGGTCAAAGCGCGGTCAGACTGCCTGCTGTGTGCGTTGTTGCTATAGTCTCGGTACATTCTAAAGAACGCAGCAGTGTTATTCACTAAGGAAATCACCTTTCTAACAGCGCTGTGTCAGCGCTGCGGCAGCGTCGAGCCTAAAAATGGTATTCACTAATGCACTTTAAACGACACTAGCGCTCGGCGACGAATGCGAGCTGGAACTACACTGCGTCGAGAGTTACCGCCTACAGTTCGACGAGGAGCTGTTCTACGTTAGTGAATACCGTTTTTCGCAGCGCTGCGCTCTACGTCGAAGTGAAGGCTGTCTCGTCGTTGAGTTCGTTGATGAACGCAACGTCGAATGTGTGAATAAAACAATAGCATAGCAGGGTGCTTAGCCAAGTTGCCAATAGCTAGCGCTTGCTAGCGCATCGTAGTTTTCCCTATTTGTCGCACTAATATGAAGGAGTGACAGAGAGGGAAAACTACGATGCGCTAGCAAGCGCTAGCGATTGGCAACTTGGCTAAGCATCCAGGTCTTTAGGTAGCGTAATCGAGTTTCAGTGGTAGGGCCCGGCGCCGGAGCCCCTGGCGCCGCGGCGTCGCGTCGCCCCCACTCCACTCCATGACAATTATATGCCGGGGCCGGGATTAAACACAATTAGCACGGGACTCCACTTATTGCCGTATTACTTGCCAGTTGCTTATTATTAGTAGGGACATCAGCGACGCGATTCTACCACTATAGGTACCTATGTAAGTCTACCTATCAACTCTCTTTGGGATACGATGAATATTTAGGTGCGATGCGAGGTATAGCGGAATTGATAATTGAAAGGGTACCGAAAAGTAAATGCATTCTTGGGTGCTTAGCTTAGACAAGTTTCCAATCGCTAACGCTTAATCGTCAATCGTAAAGGTGCATTCAAACCAAACGAGCATTCGCTATTCTATCCCCCACTCTACGAAATCAACGAATCACGTTTTGTGTAACGATCGAATTTCGTAGAGTAGGTGGTTAGAATAGTGAATGGTAATTTGGTCTAAATGCACCTTAAACGAAAGGCAGCTGGCAACTGTCTTTGTCGCACTAATATGAAAGAGTGACAAAGAGGGAAAACTACGATACGCTACTAAGAGTTAGCGATTGGCAACTTGGCTAAGCATCCATTTGCCTTTGAGATTTTGGGACTGAGAAGTGAGAATAGATCCCCTAGGAGGAGTAAGTAGGAGGGTTATTTGGAAATTTCAGAAGAGTCAATTTATTAAACGGTTTTTATTAACTTCACCGCGTATCAACTGTCGTCGATGCTTCAAATCTTGTGATCTATTTTTCGACCACTTCTACTGCACCGAAATCAATAAAATTTTGAACTCTTATCAAGTCCCCGTGACAATGCAATATTATAATATTTGTATCCTTGTATCCTCAAAGCCTGATGCTGCAGACGTACTGCTTACCTTAACCGAGAGTGTTAGACACGTGAAAATGAAATTATAGGATGTTTGGCATAATCAAATACTAACAGCCTGAACTTGACTTCCAACTCCTCACTCCTGATGCTGCAGTACTGCCTACAATAACCGCAAGGTTTATCTTTTATCGATATCTAAAGAAGTTAATTTTAAAGAAGTTCTTTAGATAATAAGTAGAAACATGCGAATTTAATACTAACATCCAACTCCTCAAATCTGATACTACAGTGTTACTGCCTGCCACAACCGCTAGGTTTAGCGATATGTAGATTTTGCAGTACTGCTTTAGATATTTGGTAGAAACATACGGATTTAATTATCATCATCATCATCATATCAGCTGAAAGACGTTCACTGGTGAATATAGGCCCCCCCCAAAGATTGCTACAAGGACCGGGCTCTGTGCCACCCGCATCCAGCGACCTTCACCAGGTCATGAGTCCACCTTGTGGGAGGCCTACCCACGCTGCGCCTTCCGGTACGTGACCGCCACTCGAGAACCTTACCGCCCCAACGGCCATCGGTGCCACGCAATCCACGTGCGACGGGCCCGGGGAAGGGAAGAGCTATATCGGTTACTTTGGTTCTGCTGCAAATGGTCTCATTTGTAATCCGATCTCGCAGAGAGACTCTTAGCATAGGCCTCTCCTCTCCATTGCCCTTTGGGTGACTTTGAGCCTTCTTATGAGGCCCATTGTAAGCGACCACGGTTTAGTACCGTATGTCATTGCTGCGGCCCTCCGGCTGATAGACTCATAGGGTGACAGCGAGAGTGATTCGCGTAGAGCGAGCCGTCGCACCTGCGTCCCTCCGGCTGATAGACTGACAGCGTGAGTGGATCGTGTAGGGCGAGCCGTCGCGCCTGCGGCCCTCCAGCTAATAGAATGACAGCGTGAGTGGTTCGCGTCGGGCGAGCCGTCGGGCCTGCGGCCCTCCAGCTGATAGAGTGACAGCGTGAGTGAATCGCGTAGGGCGAGCCGTCGGGCCTGCGGCCTTCCAGCTGATAGAGTGACAGTGAGTGGTTCGCGTAGGGCGAGCCGTCGGGCCTGCGGCCCTCCAGCTGATAGAGTGACAGCCTGAGTGGTTCACGTAGGGCGAGCCGTCGGGCCTGCGGCCCTCCAGCTGATAGAGCGTTAGCGTGAGTGGATCATGTAGGGCGAGCCGTCGGACCTGCGGCCCTCCAGCTGATAGAGTGACAGCGTGAGTGAATCGTGTAGGGCCAGCTGTCGGGCCTGCGGCCCTCCGGTTGATAGGCAGACAGCGCAGGTGGTTTGCGTAGGACGTGCACTCGGACCTGCGGTTTTCCAGTTGATATACAGAGTGTGAGTCTCTCGGATTCACGTAGTGCGTGCCATAGTGCCGTCGGCCCTATGGCCCTCCGGTTGATAGATTGCATGGATTAACCCTTTAGGCCCTCGGTTCGCGTCGGACTTTCCGTCAGACCTGCGGTCGACTCAGAGAATGAGTTTATATTTTATAGTCTCAAAATTCGATTTGTATAAAAATTTAAACTTGAAATTCTCAATAAACCAAATTGATTGATATACACGGTGGAATTTAATCGGTGAACAGGAACCCATTTTTCTAATTCAGTAATCGATGGCGGTCACGTTTATGTAGTACTTAAGTGGAACCAAGTTTTTTTTTAGCATAACAAATTTTTATGTTGAAATTAAACTTTAATTAAAATGTATTGTCACCCTACTAATGGTTTAGTCTGAAAAGTTTAATACCTCTTTTCAAACTATCAGCCATGCATCGCTCTTATTTTACATAGGAATAGAGTCTATCGCAAAAATTAAAGCATGTGAGTGGTTATTGCTCATTTATGTTTTAAGTTTCTATGGCTGATAGTTTGAAAAGAGGTATTAAACTTTTCAGACTAAACCATTAGTAGGGTGACAATACATTTTAATTTCAACATAAAAAAAAATTATGCTAAAAAAAAACTTGGTTCCACTTAAGTACTACATAAACGTGACCGCCATCGATTACTGAATTAGAAAAATGGGTTCCTGTTCACCGATTAAATTCCACCGTGTATTCCTTATTGTCAGATCTCTGTTATCTAAGGTACTTATTGTATGAATAACACGTCCATTTGAGATACTTCGGGCATTCAACCTTACATTAATCACGCCGAGCCTTTGGTTTTTATTTGTCAATCGAGATATTAAATTTAAAAAAATGGTGTCGGATTTCTAAAAATATCTATTCAGCAGGGATTCGCCTCCCGTTACACATAAAATAATGTCCATTACGTTTACATACTCGTATGTGTCGTGATTCGTGATGAAAGCGCGGGAGTATAAACGCTACTTAGCATGCATAATTGTATTACATATTACAAACAACATCGGTATTGTATCGGAAATTAACTTAACAATTGCACTAAAAACTTGAAAATAAAATAAGTAAAAAAAGTTTTAAGTTAAACGGTTTTTATTGCACCAAAAACTAGAAAATAAAAATTTGTTATAACTAACCGTAGATGCAACTTTCTGTAGATTACTCACGTGAAACTATTATCACTGTTGTTTTCCCAAGTCGGATGCAGAAAGCCACGTTTAGCCTCTATGTCCGTGGATTAAGCGTTACCTAATCGGAAACTTTTACTAAACTAAAATAAAAACGTGGGGCGTTATTATGAAGAAAGAAACATACAAGTTCAAAATATGTAATTGTAGCTTTAATTTTGCAATCAATCATGCATCTGTTCCATCACTTCCACAGAGGTAAATAGCTTTTATCAAGGCCAGAACAAAACTTATTACAGTATTGCTGTCTGGATTTATATGTGTGTTCTTAAATAACTATAGTGACTTAATCACAATTGTGTACGCCCCACGTTTTTATTTCAGTTTGGTAAAAGTTTCCGATTAGGTAACGCTTAATCCACGGACATAGAGGCTAAACGTGGCTTTCTGCATCCGACTTGGGAAAACAACAGTGATAATAGTTTCACGTGAGTAATCTACAGAAAGTTGCATCTACGGTTAGTTATAACAAATTTTTATTTTCTAGTTTTTGGTGCAATAAAAACCGTTTAACTTAAAACTTTTTTTACTTATTTTATTTTTGTAAAATACGAAAGCTCTACTAGTGCTACTATAACTACTTAAAACGACTACATCTGAAACTTGAACTTATATCTAATAAAATAGCTACCCAAAACCACACTGAAGGGGACGGACTTATCTATATATATAAACGGCAATGTCCTGACTGACTGACTGACTGACTGACTGACTGACTTAAATCAACGCACAGCCCAAACCGCTGGTCCTAGAGAGTTCAAACTTGGCATTTAGATTCTTTATAATGTCTAGAGGCGCACTAAGAACGGATTTTTGAAAATTCCTCTATTAAAGGGGTTAAATGGGGGGTTAAAGTTTGTATGGGGAAACAAGATTAGTTGGGCTATTTTAATCGAAACTTCACAGGAATGTTTTTAATAATAAATAAGTAAACACGTGTTTCAGGTTTTTTGAAAATTCATTCCCTATGGGGGTTAAATGGAGGGTTAAAGTTTGTATGGGGAAATAAGATTAGTTGGGCTATTTTAATCGAAACTTCGCATGAATGTTTTTAACAATAAATAAGTAAACATGTGTTTCAGGTTTTTTGAAAATTCATTCCCTATGGGGGTTAAATGGAGGGTTAAAGTTTGTATGGGGAAATAAGATTAGTTGGGCTATTTTATTCGAAACTTCACATGAATGTTTTTAACAATAAATAAGTAAACACGTGTTTCAAGTTTTTTGAAAATTCATTCCCTATGGGGGTTAAATGGAGGGTTAAAGTTTGTATGGGGAAATAAGATTAGTTGGGCTATTTTATTCGAAACTTCACATGAATGTTTTTAACAATAAATAAGTAAACACGTGTTTCAGGTTTTTTTGAAAATTCATTCCCTATGGGGGTTAAATGGAGGCTTTTTTTTTATGTAATACATTTTTTAATGCATGTTATTTTAATAAGATGTATTATTATACTGTTTTGAAAAAATAAGTCCACCTGAGTTTCTTACTGGTTCTTCTCAGGAACGGCGTAGGGTTTGAACCAGTAGTAGATTTTTTTCTCTCATGTCAGACGATTCGAAAGTGCTTATTAATAAGCTTACTTGAATAAAGAATAGTTTGACTTTGACTTTGACTTGTTATAGTTTGTATGGGAAAATAAGATTAGTTGGGCTATTTTATTCGGAACTTCACAGGAAAGTTTTTAATAATAAATAAGTAACCATGTGTTTCAGGTTTTTTGAAAATTCATTCCCTGTGGGGGTTGAATGGAGGTTTAAAGTTTGTATGGGGAAATAAGATTAGCTGGGCTATTTTATTCGAAACTTCACACGAATGTTTTTAACAATAAATATTTAAGTAAACACGTGTTTCAGGTTTTTTGAAAATTCATTCCCTATGGGGGTTAAAGTTTGTATGGGGAAATAAGATTAGTTGGGCTATTTTATTCGAAACTTCACATGAATGTTTTTAATAATAAATAAGTAAACACGTGTTTCAGGTTTTTTGAAAATTCATTCCCAAAATTGATGTTTATGGATGTGGGTTAAATGGAAGGTTAAAGTTTGTAAGGAGGAACCAGATTCGTTGGGCTATTTAATTCAAAACGTCATTGAAGTGTTGTTGCCAATGAAGAAGTAGGTACTTATCTACATACCTCTACCATGTTATATAGTACGAGTATTTTACCTCGAGTACTTGAATAAAAAAAAATACTCCTAAGGGGGTAAAAATGGGGTTGAACGTTTGTATGAAAAAAAGTTTAGTTTTAGATTAAGAAATTGCATATTGCGTAAACTAATTTAGAATAAAGATCTAAGAAAAGTAATTCCAGGATTTTTCAAAATTCACCTCCTATAGGTAGAGTTGAAATGGGGCTCCAAAGTTTGTATGGTGAAACAAGATTAGTTGGACTTTGGACTATTTTATCCGAAATTTCACAGGAGTATTCTGTAAATTAAATGAGAACATAAATAATTAATCTTTATTTAAATTTTTCGAAAAACAAACAAAGGTTAATTATTTACGTTTACTTCTGGTTCTAGAGATTCCAAATTTAGCACGTAGGTTCCTTTAAGGCTGTAGGGGTGGTTTAAAAAAAAATAAATCAAAATCCACACCCTATGGAGTGCAATGATGGGGGTCCAGAGGTTGTATGGGAAAACTTGATTATTTAAACCATTTTATCCAAAACTTTACAGGAGTTTCCTAAACATAAAAAGATAAAGATGTGTTTTAGGTTTTTGAGAATTCAACCTCTGAAAGGGGTGAAATGGTTAAACAGTAAAAAAACATCATGGATATCGTTTCTCTGGTTTATCGAGTCACTGTGGTGGGAGTCCTGATTGACTGGACTCATCACCGGTTAAATGTTTTGGCTTGACTATTCTACCATAAGAGAAAAGGACGAAGCCTGTGGCGGATTACATTATTGTATGTATGTATGTATAAGCTTTATTGTACATTAGAACAGAAATACAGGAAACACAGACAAAAACAATTTGATACAACAAAGGCGAACTTATTCCTTTCAGGGATCTCTTCCAGTTAACCTTTGAGGAAATGAGAAATGAACAAGCAACGGTGAAAGACAAATACCTATATATTGTTTTGTAGGAGGGTGAATATCTGAGAATATCAACCGCCTAATTTTGGTGGCATAATTTTTGCCGAAATTTCTAAACGTCTCAATGTTATACTTCGCCATTTGTATAAGATATCGTGCCTCCTTAAAATGACAAAGTAGCACATTGTAACGAATAGAAACTTCGACAAAAATGATGCTACCAAAATTAGGCGGTTGAAATGCTTAGATATTCACCCAGGAAATGACGATGCCTGCGTTGCTAATTTTATGTCATACTAATATGCTGTTCAATGAAACAGACTTCAGACAGAATGTAATAAGGTAAGATTCTACTTCGGTTTAGGAAAGGTAAGAACTGCGATCTCACACAGAAACGAACGGCTATCAAAGTAGGTTTTGGGTTAGGTTAGAACTGCGACCCCACATAGAAACGAACGACTGTCAAAGGAGGTTCAGGTTAGGTTTTTACTTTTTTTTTTCATAGAAGTCCAAAATCTTCGCGTGCGAAGCCGCGGGCAAAAGCTAGTTTTTATATATTTATTTTATTAAGGGAAGTGTAACACTTTAGTGTGATTGTTTTATTACAGACAAATTAGCTCATTGTAACGAATAGAAACTTGAGCAAAAATGATGCCACCAAAATTAGGCAGTTGTAACGCTCAGATATTCACCCTAGGGTGTTGACAAATGTATTCTTACTGCAGGCACCACGCAACGGAATACTAAGTATATTTGTATTCTATGCTCCAAGCCCTGATAAAATCAGAGTCCTTCGGCTTACAATAAAGTTTATGATCTAGGAAGAGGCGCGTCGTAAACTCGAGATATTAAGTATCGTACACGTGAGGCACGTAGACCGATATGTACCCGTACCATGACTTTGTAAGTATCGGTAACGTTAAGTTTTTACTCGATACGTAAAGCAGGCCATCGCGCTCGCTCCAACATGTTAGTGCGAGCGCGATAGAATGCAATACTTATCGAGTATTCTTTACTTTCCAACTCATGGTACGGCTACAGGGTGCTTAGACAAGTTGCCAATCGCTAACGCTTAATCGTCAATCGTAAACGACAGGCAGCTATTCAGCTAACTGTCTTTGTCGCACTAATACGAAAGAGCGACAGAGAGGTAAAACTACGATACGCTAATGAGCGTTAGCGATTGGCCACTTGGCTAAGCAATCTAAGCATCATTGTCACGTTGCAACTTGCAATCTAATGCATGGCGAAAATATTGTATTGGAAGTTGAAGTTACAACCAACACTGTGCCTACCTATAAGAAAGCCTAGATGGTCGAAATTTGCGATATTTGAAGTTAACGCTGGTGTGCAAATCTCAAAAAAATGTACATTTGGATCACGTCTCCGATATTGATAAAAATTGATAAGCTGGTAAAGTCAATGATACTGAGCAATATCACCAGATCACCACATTTCCCAAAATGTCACGAGAACTGCTCTAGTAAACACAGAAATCTTTGAAAACAGTACAACCTTCAGTATACTCACAGGAAAAATAGCTTTACCTATAGGTACCTACTACCTTACTAATTGGAGGTCAAGATGCGTTTGTCAAGATAGTTACCTGTCAAACCATTCCAAAATTAAACGAACAAGGGCCTAAAAACCATAAAGCATGTAAACAAGATTCCAAGGCTCTAATCTGCGACGCTATTTGGAGATCGATGATTTTATCGGCAAAAAACTTTTAACGATTATCCTCGTGCGGTGAGTCACGTATGTGGTCAATCAATCAAGGTACCGTACACAATACCACAGGTAAAGTCAGGTGTATTTCACATCATAGGCCTATTACAGCCCAATGCTGGACATAGGCTTCTCCGAACAATGTTAAAGTTACAGAACATTCTCAAAATTACGGGAATAAACTCGAAAATTTCCGAGAAAATTCATGACAGTTTAAGAGTAAGTTTCCATGAGAAGTTATGAAAAAGTATTATGACATGAACGTATTGCGAAAACACAAATCAAATTATTTATTAACTAAATATTTTGATTTGTACTTTTTTTTATTTTTCTCCAGTAGTCACACTATTTAATACTATATAAATTATAAATATTAGATGTCATATACCAAAGAAAAACGACCAAGATCACCTAATGTCTGAGGTGCCACTCGGTCTTAACCGAAAATTCCGAGTGGCCGAGGGGTACAGGCATCAGCCGCGATAGCTGAGTACATGGGTTCGATCCCCACCTCGGACATTAGGTGATCTTGGTCGTTTTTCTTTGGTATATGACATCTAATATTTATAATTTATATAGTATTATGACATGATTAGATTAGATTGCTATCCCGAATCCCGGAACCTCCAGAATCGTAGGCAGGGTCACTATCTCACTACCAACTAAGCTACGGAGGCGGTATTTTGTTGGCACTTGGCAGACGGGCCCCGGAACCACGAAGCTGTGCCCGACACGGGCTTGGCCAGTCTTTGACACGCCCATGTTTTGACTAGTGTCGAGATTAAGCTTGCGTAATGCACATACTCACGAAGGCCCGTACATCTACCGGAGGTTTGGCTATTCGCATTTCGGTTACGTACAAATTTTTACGGTCATTCTCAAAATTTAAAGCCTAATCCAAACTACCGTGTCATTATTTTGACACTGAAAAAAGACATATTAATAGGAATATTAGAACAGAAATTCCAATGAGAAAAAATTGGCTACGGTAATTAGATTAGATCTTAGACATTTGAGAATGACCGTTTAGAGTTAACTCTTCGTATGTATTTATTACTTCGTTTCAAGGTTGTAAAAATAAGCTAAGATGGTAAAGGTCACGTCCATAGCTACTGGAAAGAGGGAAAGAGGAAGACCGTCCACCACTTGGATGACGAATGTCCAGAGAGACTACAAATGATATAACAATTAATTATAACAAGACGACCGACAGACCAACTAAAGATGCACTGAAACTGACTCAACATCTAAAGCGGACCATGCTACAAATAAACGAAGATAAGGAAGAAGTGCCTTACCTTATCCACAAGAAAATTTATCCCTGCGATTGGAGCTGGAAAAAAGAAGAGAAAGTATTTGTCGATATTCCAGTTCCATTGTGGAAAACTGGAAAACGATTCCTGCAATCCAAGTGCAAGTTGCAAAGAACTTGTGCATTGTGCACGTTGCCGATGCGTAAAAAGTGAAGTAAAAACGTTTTAAATTGCACTCTTCTTTGTGTATGTGAAGGATGCTCTAGAATGTAAGCTAATAATAATAATAGTCAGAATGAAACCTTGAAATATATACATAATGTTCTTTCATTGATAGTCAGAAGTTATTATTATTCATTTGTTACCAATTTTTTGACCTTATTGTAAGTACCTATGTCTTTCAATTTTGGTTTTTCTTAAATTATGTATTTTCTGTAATTAACAACAGTATTTTTAACAACTGGGTCATTGTCAGTCCGAAAAACAAAAGTTGTCCACTCGGTGGTCAAAAGTTAACAGCTTTTATAAATCTATGTTACGATTTGATTAGATAGGGCTATAGACCGGGGAACCTAGTTGTACCGTAAATTGTTTTATCCCTAAATTAGTACAGGAATTCCTTAACTTTAGGTATGTCCACCGAAAAGACGATAACCTAAATCTGACAATGACCCAACTAGTAATTGTACATTTAATTGGCTTTTAGTTCATATCTTACCAGCATAAATCAGTTGCATAATTTCGGTGCAATTTACATTTTTGTTTGCCGCGGAATATAGAAAATGTATGTCATTTTCAACTCTTCGTCAAATGTTTCTCTTTGTGTATTTTCGACCAATTTCGATGATTTAAACTGTATATTTTAGAATAATAGATTGGCTACATTCACATACAATAATATTTTTTTCTAATACCGCTTGTTTCCTGATGAAATGTACATTGTACGTAAAGAGTAAAAAAATATTATTATTCTTTCAAAAATATTTTTTTTATTCCTAGACTATACACTACAACTTAAAAACGAAGTTAGAGCATATTTAATGACCTTTCAA